>CAUYQG010135005.1:0-10424 GCA_963574415.1 Tarsius wallacei
TCAAATGCATCAGTAAACAAAGCAGACTAAAATCTCTGCCCCTGGCCAGGCTCGGGGGCTCAGCCTGTAATCCCAGCGCTTTGGGAGGCCAAGGTGAGTGGATTGCCTGAGCCCGTGGGTTCGAGACCTGCCTGGGCAACTTGGCGAGACCTCATCTCTACAATAAATCAAAAAATCAGCCGGGCGTGGTAGCGCATGCCTGTAGTTCAAGCTACTCGGAAGGCTGAGGCGGAAGGATCGCTGGAGCCCAGCAGGTCAAGGCTGCGGTGGCCGGGAGCGGCCACTGCACTCCAGTCTGGGTGATGGAGTGAGACTCCAACTCAAAAAAAAAAAAAGTCAAAGAGTCCATGAGCTTTGCATCATACACCACCGGGCATCAATTTACTGGATACACAATTCTATATTAATAGTTATATTTTTCTTTCAACATTATACATTTTTCACACTGCCGTCTTCTTGCTTGTGTGGTTTCTGAGAAACATTTGCTCTTCTGCATGCAAGCTTTTTTTCCTTCTCTGATTTCCTTAACACGTTTCTCATTATTGCTGATTTTCTTCAGTTTGGATATGCCTAAGTGTAGGTTTTTATGTTTATCTTACTTGGTGCTCTGTCTCTCATTTCAGAAAGTTCTTTGTCATTATTACTTTAAGTATTTCTTGTGTTCCTTTCTTTCTTTTACATTTGGTATTCCATTACATGTATTTACCTTTTGTAGTTGTCTCAGAGTTTTCAAATATTTTGTTTTGTCCTTTTTGTCCTTTCATTTCTCTTTGAATTTCAGTCATGAAAGTTTCTGTTGGCAGTTTCTGTTCAACTTCACTGGTTTTTTTGTTTTTTACAGTCATATCCAGTCTATTGATGAGTTCCCTGAATTTCTGGTATGGTCTTTTTTTTCTTTTTATTTCTAGCATTTACTTTTGATTCTTTCTTAGAGTTTTGATATTTTTGCTTTCAGTACCTATATGCTCTTGTATATTGTTGAATTGTGTCTACATTTTTTAGTACAGTCCTTAACATATTAATCATAGTTGTTTTAGATTCCCATTTTGATAATTCCAACATCTCTGCTATTTCTGAATCTGGTTCTGATGCTTAGTTTGTCCCTTTACATTCTGCTTTTTTTTGTCGTTGATTTTCTTTTTAATATGTCTTGTAATTTTTTTTTGTTTAAAGCTGGGCATAATGTATCAGGTAAAAGGAACTAAGGTATATATGCCTTTAGTATGAGGTTTTATGTTTATCTGGTTAGGCATTAGGCTGCATGTACTATTTGTTGTAGTTGTGGTGTCAGAGGCTAAAATATTCTCTGATGTTCTTGTTTTTGTCTTCCCCATTGTCTATGCTTTTCCCTAGAGACTCTTAAATAAGGTCTCATATTTTCAGTTCTTCTGTTGTATTACCCTGCCATTTTCCAGGAACCCAATTTAGGTGGTAATAAGGTGAAAAGGGAAAGTAAGTGTTCTATAGTTTTATGATTAGGTCTTTTCTTTTAGTGGGCTTTTGTCCTTAAGCTGTGACCTTCACAAGTGCTTGTCAGTTTTACTTTCTTTTGTTTTCCCTTTTAGGTGAACCTGAGAGGCCTGAGGTAGTTGGAGTTGAGTGTTTCTCTATCCCCATGTGGAAGTCTAGAGCAGACTAGAATTGTGTATTTTCCTTCACAGGTTGCTTAGGCTTCGGTAAAATACCTGTCAGATTCTGGTAAAATAGTTTCTCTTCTGGACAGATTTTGTTTAAAAAAAAAAAAAAAAGCATAATGTTCTGAATGCTCTGGAAGTCTTTTTAAATAGCTACTTTTCTCTTTCCCTTTCCTCTGCTGGAAATAAAGTTTTTATTTGTTTGTTGTTGTTGTTGTTTTCTCTGATCTTCTCTGGAAACTTGATATGGTTCCTAGAAGTAAACTTCGGAAAAGCATGAGGCCTTTCCTATGACTGAATATTCTTGGAGTTTTATCTCTCTAGTTGGTCTATCCTTAGCCTTCAGCAATTCATCAATTACAGTTTATTTTTTCTTAACCCTGTACTGGCTCCAGCAATGGTTCTTGTTTCTGAACCTTTACTCCAATAAGTTGAAGAATCCAAGAATAGTTGTTTATTTCTAATTTGTTCAGCTTTTTTCATGGTGTGAAGATGGAAGTGGGGCCTTCTAAGTTCATTAGATTCTGGACTAGAAATGAGAATGCTACTATTGTTTTTAAAATGTTTTAGTTTGAGATAATAGAAGATTAACATGCAGTTGTTATGAAAAATACAAAAATATTCTCTGTACTCTTTTCTTGGTTTTCTTCAATAATGTCTTACAAAATTATAGTACAATGTCACTACTAGGAGATTGACATTGATACAATTCACTGATCTTGCTCAGATTTCTTCAGTTTTACTTTTACTGATTTGTATTTGTGTGTATGTTTTGTTCTATGCAATTTTATCACGTGTAAGTGTGTATATCCAACATTTTGGTCAATATAACAGGACTTTCAAGATCACAGTAATTCCTCCTATTCCCCTCTAATAATCACACTCACTTTTCTTTCACCTTATTCTGTTCTTAACCCTTGGAAACCATTAATTAGTCTCCATTTCTATAGATACCACACTTTTTTGATACAGTGAACTTGTATTTTGTACCCAAGTCAGACAATATTAGAATATTGGCTAAGCAAATTCTCATTTTATGCTTTTATATTTTATGACTTTACAAACAGCAAAATTAAATTTTATTATACATATGCTTACTGTGTACTATATGAAAAGAAGCGATACCTACTTCACATTGGGTGTTAGTCTAACTATTCAAATCTCTTGAGTTATGATTATTGAGATTAAGTTAGGTGATCCTACTTATGGAATTCCATCTCCTGACCATGAATATAGAATTTTAATGGTCAGGAAATATAGAAGCTAATATCAAAATGGCCTCTCTCAACATGGTTAACAGTAAAATGTCCCTATTATATGTCTGTCACAAAAGGAGGCCACTTTCTCTGTGGTCCCACAAGCACAAGGGTGGCATCGGCAGATGCTGAATACTTTAGGGGAGGGAGGGAGGAGTGGGGTACAAGTCAACACATTGGGTACCTGACTCACTATCCGGAAGAGAAAGGGCCAGCTAGAAGCCCAAACTTCATCTGAATGCAAGTTACCTATGTAGAAAATCTCACTTATACCACACAACTCTAACATAAAATATCAATCAATCATCAATCAATCAATCAAGATAAGAGTTCTTTAGAATGAGTGACTTTGAAGCTGATGGATTTAAAGGATACCAGGTTAGAAATGGGATACGCTGGGAGGCTGTAAGACACTGGTACTTTCTTTACTGAAATTTTAGTTTATTGGTGTATATAATATTTGATATTATTCCATAAAGTTGTTACTCTTTAATTTCACACAGTACTCTCTGTTTCTTCTTCTTTGATTTTTTCTTATATATTATATATTTCTATCTTCTTATATATTATTAAAAAGCATTTTAATAGGTTACCTTAATGGAAGGCACTAAACTAGTGTTCTGCAGCATCTTGCTAAGAAAAATCTTAGTGAGCTCATGTATGGATTTAGTGTTGAATTGATCAGTTTATTGATTATCCATATCACTTTTAAATTATACAAACTTCCAATTAAAATACAACAAGAAAATGTGAAGCAGAGAAGAATTAAGTACCTCAGAATGTGCAGACCAGATAAATACACTTTATTTAAGACATATTTCCTTCTTTTCGCATCTGTAAATTAAACATAGTTAGTTTTATGTTCTAAGAATAAACATAGATATTATAGACAAAATCTGCTTTTAAAATGTGCTCAATAGCTAGTCATTAATCCTTTTCCTCTGAGAGGTTAGTCTGCTAAATATGATACAATGTATTCTCTTGCATACATTGATTGAATGCCAGGAGACTCTAAAGACATTGTACTCTAAATACCCAGGGGTCCTAGGAGATGATTTAATCAATATCTGTAACAAAAAAGGTTGAGCAATAAGAAAGATATTTGAATACTATAAAGTCACTAAGAATAACTTGTTTGTAATCAATTATAAAATATTATATTTATATCAATTTATCCATGTATCTATTATCTTTCTATAATGTATATGTTAGAGAGAAAGAGACAATTACACACACAACACACCGTAAAGTTAGAGAAAATCTAATAGCAAGCAGCGTCATGAGTAGCTTCCTGTTCATAGAATATTTTATCCTAAGAAAAATGTCACTTTCAAAATATAGAAATATAAAAACATTACTGTATAAAATAACTGCTCTTGATCCTTGTTAACTTGCAAAAAATGCCAGCATCAATGGCATCACTATATTGTGTATTTCCTTGGCAGAAAAAGTTCAGTAACTGGCAAAGATATTTTCCTTATCTGATACTTCTCATCCCACTCTCATTTTATTTTTTTTAATTTTTCTTTTAGGGACTCAGGTGAGTCTACATGGAACAATCTACATAGGCATTTTAAATGAAAAATGAAGTTTGTGTAAAAGGGAAGCATGTGATGAATCTCATATCCCCTACCCTTATGTGGTTGATAGAAATAATTACTTCTAGACATATCATTGCACTGGGTATAGTTGGCACACAGGAGTCGGCCAGGTGTTAGATGTGATAGGAAATGTGCTGCCTGATTAGATGGACTAGAATCCAAGTGCAACAACATTTTCTCTTAAATGAGATGAGAGGCAGGAATTTAAAGATGTCATTTAATTTTTCATCTGTGGCCAACACATGCCAGTGTTTCAAGATGATTTCGTTAATCACATGGGACTATTCAATGCATGTGGTAATGAAAAGATAGAAAAATGTTTTTTCTCAAACAAGGCAAACTCTGTCCAACTCAGTTCCATTGCAATCAATTCTGTTGATGTGTGTGTGTTTAAATTTTCTTGATTTATTTCCTCTTATGACTGCATAAGCACATTTTGCTTTCTTTTTGCTTCTATCAAGATATTTATCCCACTGTGCATTTTTCTTTATGATAATTCAATTCTACTCTGGGCCTTATGGATGCTCTGGGCACTTTAGTACCATCAGAGGTACCCTGATATATATTTTCAAAAAATATATCATATACATAAGATCATTTAATTTGCATTCTTATTTAAGGTCCAATTTTTTACTGATGTTTAGAACCTGACACATAATAAGTAGGGTTTACTGAGAATCTACAATAGGCAAGCACTTTGCCAAACATTTTACATGTATTGTCTCATTAAAAATATCATAATAACTTTTTGAAATTGATAGTATAATTATCACTATTTTAGATGCAGGAAAGCTTGCCTAGAGAGGTGTCATAAGCCACTCTAGGTCTTGTAGCACATGAGTTGAGAAGCTACAACTTTTTTTGAAATAGAAATCTATAAATACCAATCACTCTGATGGATGCAGCAGTTTATTTCTTATTTCCTTCATAGTGATTCGCAAAGTTCTTTCATGCAGTTCATGGGGTGGAAGTTATTTTCATAATAATACTGACATTATTTGTCTATTATACTGTCATTCGTATTTCTCATGCATGTTAAGAGCACAAAAAGTTAATTGATATTGCTTTAGATTCCATATTATCACTAACCTTTAAGAAACTACCAATGTGAGTTTTAATGCAGTATTTAAGATAAATATTATCAATCAGCCAAAAAGGATATTATAATACTTCTCCCTTTGCTAACTACATATATAGATACTAGATTTTCTTGTTATTCTTCAACCACAATAATATATCATAACAGACTGAATATAGAAACAGACATGACAATTCAGCAGTAGTCTATTCAGACAGACATTTTATAGATTTAAAAAATTTGGTCTTCTTTTTACTTTTTTGTTTGGGAAATATAGTTAAGTTTAATTAAAATGCCATTTATGCTAACATGTAATAAATTTACTATTATTTTTAATGACTTATTAAATATATAGAGAGATTTTTCTTTCCCTTAATTTAATTATCAATGATATAACCAACATAAACAAAATATTTCAAAATTTTAAGAGCCTAAAGGTATTCTGACACCTAAAAATATTAGAAACATTTTCCCAGCACATTCCCCAAAAGAAATCTTGCTTTTACACCACATGATGTACATATGATTTATACATATGATTCAATAAGTAAATATGTTATTTTGTTCTTTCTTCTATTCATATGGCTACACTCTACACTTCAAACAGAGATAATGTGAGAATGCTGATAGTACAGTGACTCTCAGATGTGATGAATTATCTTCACCAACCTAAAAATTTTAAATTATATCTTGAAGGAAATTGAAAAACCTCAATACTTCCTAGCTTGAGGAGCAAAATAATTAAGTTTAAGCATTATGGATGCTTTTCAAGTTGTGTTGTATAGGAAACCTGGGATGGCAGTGTAGAGAAAGAAGAAAACTCCTGGCTTGGATCAGTTCAGCTCTAAACGGATGCCCCATCAAAGAGAAAATATAAGCAGAAGATCCCTAACAGTTGCCATGACCACTGAAGACACCTATACTCAACAACAGAAGAGGTTCACAGTTCTCACAGGCTGCAGATCCAGCATAGGGACCTGCTTAAAATTCATACAAATGTGTTACTCCTGAGAAGAAACACATGCTGAATCACTCTCAGTTCAGGGACCAAAACTGTTGTGGCACAATGTCATTTTGGGAATGGAACTACTTCTAGAGTAAATCATGCCCTAAGATTTAATAACCCCTATGTCTCCACATTCCTGGGACACCATTGTCATTTCACCACACCCACACAGAAAGCTACAGCATCACAATTCCAGCTAAACCAAGTGATAGAGCTGTGACCCCAGCATTGAGCCCATACCATACCCTATACTTCAGGGAAAAAAGGTTCAACACAGCAGGGAGTCCTCCCCATGACCAGTAGCCCCAAGATTGGCCACTCATTGCCTTTGGTGACCTGAGCCTTTGGTAGAGTAGAGAAACATATAAGAAATTTAAAGGAACTAAACTTTATCACAACTGAAAACCACCAAACCACAGAGATAAACAATAAGAGAAAGAAAGGGACAAAGATTGTACAAGCAACCAGAAAACAATTAACAAAATGAGGAAAGAAAAGCCTCACCTATTTGTAATAACCTTGAATGTAAACAGGTTAAATTCTTTAATTAAATATAGAGATGGCCAAATGCATTTTAAAAAAATGATCTGGGTCGGGAAGATGGCGGCCAAGCCAGTTGGATTATGTGAGTCCTGGTGGGAGTGAGTGTATGGAAAATTTTGTGTATGGGCTGGTGAGTGAGTGGGCATGTGAGTGACTGACTGAGTGAGGCCTAGGGAGCTAGCAGCCAGAGCTCTCCTGGTGCAGTGGCTGGTGTTACAGCTTTTGGGTTGGACCCTAGTGATTTCTGGGATGCCGAAGCCAAGCGCCATTTTTTTAAATCACCAAAACCCTTCCTGGGAAGAAAATGTTGGGAAAGACTGACTAAGTGGAGGCTCGTGAGCAAGTGGCCAGGACCCTGGTGCAACAGCTGGTGCTGCAGCTTCTCTGCTTGGTCCCTGGCTCTTCCCAGATTTCAGAAGCCAAGTGCCATTTTTGTTAAATGAACAAAAGTTTTCCTGTGAAGAACCATCAGGGAGAGACTACCACCCCAGGCTCTGCCACATCACTGCAGCAGGAGAGATTGCTGGTTCCAGGGTTGCCTTACCACTTCAGCGCCTGGCCAGGCACTGGCAGCAGGAACTGCAGAAGGAGCCCAGAGGCAGAGTCTAACCAAAGAGGACAAGAGAGGCACCCTGCCATCATCTCGAAGGTGGGTCAGGAAAGTGCTCCAAATTGATCACCATGGAACAACAGGCCCAATCTCTGTGACTGGCAGATCAACTACTCAGGGGTTGATCATGACCCAGAGGGAATATCCTGAAATCACAAACTTCAGAGGGACCTTGACAAGTGCTGAGTCCCAGGCACCCCACCCCCTACCCTGATCCAGCCGTAGACAAAGGGTGTGGCCAGAAAAAGGATGAGGAAGAACTCCAGAGATCAGTGATGAGTCCTGGGCTGACCCAAACCCCTCCTCCTCAGCAATCCCCTGGACATCAGACCTACACAGCTGGGCCACAACTGAAAGGGATAAACTCAGGCAGTTACCTTCTTCCAGTTATTTTCCTCATTCAGGATGACATTGACTTTGGGTTTATTATATACGGCTTTTATTATTTTGAGGAATGTTCTTTCTATGCCTATTTTTCTCAGAGTTTTTATTATGAAGTAATGCTGAATTTTATCAAATGCTTTTTCTGCATCTATTAAAATGATCATATAACTTTTGTATTTAATTATGTTTATTTGGTGGATCACATCTATTGATTTGTGTATATTGAACCATCCTTGTATCACCCATTTGAATATCATGGGTTTTTTTGTGTGTGCTGTTGATTTTGGTTTGCTGGTATTTAGTTGAGGATTTTGGCATTTATGTTCAAACAAGCATATTGATCTTTAGTTTTATTTTGTTGTTGTTGTGTCTTTTCCTGGCCTTGGTATTAAGATGATACTCTGAATGTAAATGATGTCAGCGTGCCACTTAAGCAATATAAATGGACAAAATGATTAAAAAAATAAAAAAAACACAACCCAAATATCTTATGCCTTTAAAGAGACCCACTTAACATACAAAAACTCTCATTGACTCAGAGTGAGGACCAGAAAAAAATATTTCATGCAAATGGAAATCAAAACAAGCAGGAATAACCATTTTCATATCATATAAAATAGACTTTAAATTTACTTTAAATTCACAATGGAAAAAGACAATGAAGTTAATTATATAATGATATAAGAATTTTAAATATATATGTACCAACTCTCAGCTCCAAGCTTTAGAAAACAAATTCTATTAGACCTAAGAAAAGAGATAGACAGCAACACAATACTAGTAGGAGACTTTAATACTCCACTAAAAGCAATAGGCAGGTCACTAAGGCAAAAAAGTCACAAAGAAACATTGGAGCTAAACTGGACCTTGGAGCAAATGAAACTAATAGATATATACATAATATTATACACCAGAACAACAGAATATGCATTTTTACATCAGCATATGTGACATTCTTCAAGATAGACCATATTACAGGCTGTACATTAAGTTTGAATAATGATTTCATAAATTGAAATTATATCAAGCACTTTTTTGAACCACAATGGAACAAAACTGAAAATCAACTCCATATAGAACTCTCAAAACCAAACAAATACACAGAAATTAAATAATCTGCTCCTGAATTATCTCTGGGTCAACAATGAAATAAAAATGGAAATTTTTAAAATTTAAAAATTTCTTGAAATAAATGATAACAATGAGCTATGCTGTACTCAGAGAAAAATGTATAGCCCTTAAGGCCTACATTAAAAAGCCTGAAAAATTACATATTGACAACCTAACATCACACCTCAAGAAATTAGAAAAACTTGAACAAATGAAACTCAAAGTGAGCAGAAAAAAAAGAAATAAAGAAGATCAGAACAGAACTAAATGAAGTTGAAACTAGATCAATGAAACAAAAAGTTAGTTCTTTGAAAAGATAAACAAAGTTAATAGACCACTAGCTGGATTATTGCAAAGAAAGAAGATTCAAATTAGCACAATCAGAATGAAAACAGAGGCATTACAACTGATACCATAGAAATACAGATCATCTGTGACTATTATGAACAACTCTATACAAACAAACTAGACAATCTAGAGGAAATGAATAAACTCTTGGAAACTGTCAACCCCCCCCAACCTTGAATCGAAAAGAAATAAAAACCTCTAACAGACCAGTAATGAGTAGCAATATTGAATCAGTAATTAAATGTCTTCCAGGACCTTATGGACTCACAGCTGAATTCTCAGACTTTCAATAAAGAACTGGTACCAATTTAGATGAAACTATTCCATAAAATTGAAAAGAAGGAAATCTCCCCAACTCATTCTACAATTATTTTTTCTCTGGAGATAATTTTTTCAAAGATTTATGTGGTGAGCTAAAAAAATAATTACAGAAATTCTACTCATTCTTCCATTTTCAAGGAAGTCTCATAAAAACGTTTGATGGTAGAATGTGAAATATGAGAATATAGTGTTCAATATCTAAAGGAGTATCTTTTCATTTGCTAGTAATAATCATTTCTAGAAATAAACCAAAATCTCTGACCTCACTCTCACATAGTCACTTAACATAATATTTTCTTTACTAAGCCAAGTAGGCAAGAAAAAAATAGAGATAACTAAGAGATTTGTTAACCTTTCTGCCATATTTATTCATCATTAGAACAATCAAAAACAACTAATAAAGCCGGGCTCGGTGGCTCAGCTTGTAATCCCGTGCCTTGGGAGGCTGAGGTGAGTGGATTGCCTGAACCCGCGGGTTCGAGACCCGCCTGGGCAACTTGGTGAGACCTCATCTCTACAATAAATCAAAAAAT
>CAUYQG010135012.1:0-14777 GCA_963574415.1 Tarsius wallacei
AGAAATAAAGATGGATAGTAATGAGCAGAACTGATGAAAAAACTGCAAAAATCCATTGAATTGTGCATCAAAATTGACATTGGACTGTGAGAAGCAAAGCAGACCAAATAAACATCGATAGAGAAACAGGAAAATCTTAACTAAAAATCTTGGTGTGAGAAAGTTGTGTGCAAAAATGGTCCAAAGGAGCTCTTGCATAATGACAATGCACCAGCTCACACAGCACTGTCTGTGAGGGAGTTTTTAGCCCCCACTGACTTTTTTCTTTACCCAAAGATAAAGGAAATATTAAAAGGAAGGCATTTGGATGACATTCAGGACATTAAGGGTAATATGATGACAACTTTGAAGATCATTCCAGAAAAAGAGTTCCAATATTGCTTTGATGGGTGGACTAAGTGCTGGCATTAGTGCATAGCTTCCAAGGGGGAGTATTTCGAAGGTGACCATAGTGATTTTCAGCAGTGAGGTATGTAGCACTTTTTCTAGGATGAATTCACACACTTAATTGTCAGACCTTGTATTTAACAGCCACGGGGTCCCCTGTGCCTGGAGCCTGCTCCAGGGCTTCATTCCGCCCTGAGGCAAACTTTCCACTCAGCTCAGCAGGCTGCCTGTAGCACTAGGCATGCAGGAACCAGGCCTGTATAGACATAGAGGATGTAGAAACAGACAGACACAGCCCAGGGTCAAAGCTCACAACACCTGGGTCTTCGTGGACAGGCCGAGGAGAGGGAAAGTGCTCAGGGGCAGCATCCTGCTGCACTGGGGGCCAAGGAGGCTTGGTGTGAAGGCTTCTACTGGGCTTTGAACCACCCAAGCCCTGTGAATTGGGGCCTCCCATATGGTCATCCTGGCTGTAATAGTATTAGAATAGGCCAATTTACCAAAAAGAGATGTCCTATGGCCCCACACTGTTTTCTACAGCTCTGTTGCCTGGACCAATGAGTTTTGGGCTGGCTCGTCTCACTCTGTAAGAATGACTGGAAAAATGCAAGCAAGAGATTTAATGGGGACAGTGTTTTGGGGAGAGGAGGGGCTGGCACGAAGCATGGGGAGGCTAGGAGGACTATCACACACAGTAGTTCTAGCTGCTGTGAAGAGAGGGAAGGAGGGCTGGGGAGGAGAGGTCTTAGATAGCAGAGTTCATGCCAAAGTCACTGTCAGGGGAGTCCTGCATCTTAGGGTTAGGCCTACCTCAGTCTCCCTGTTGCACTAGGGCACTGACAGGAGCAGCCCTAAGGTGGGGCTTTTGCCTCAGCAAGGTCTGTGGAGAGGCTCCATGCCTGGGCCCTGAGGAGACAAGGGCAGGGAGGTGGCTGGTTTCATGTCTTTGTGATGCTTTTGGGGACACAGAGACAACATGTGGTAAACACAGTAGTGTCAGAACATGATCAGGTCCTGAGTAGCTAGAGCCGAGGGAGGGAGTTTTAGGGTAGGGAATGTGTGATGCAAGGGTGGTCAGGGCAGCTAAGTGGGGCAATGGGGATAGCCTTAGATGTCTCAGGACAGAGGGGGAGGAGCACCAAGACCCTGAGGTGGGAGTGTGCCCACTCTCCCAGTGGATTACAGGGGCTGGGGGAGACCCGGCTGGGGTGGGGTGGGTTTGCGGGGTCCTGTTGTCAGGTGCATTCCTATTCAGGATTGTTAAGTCTCCTGGAGGACTGGCCCCTTATCACTATGCAGTACCCTTGTTCTCCCTAATAATATTCCTTGCTGTGACATCTGCTATGTCCGAGATTAATGTTGTTACTCCACTTTCTTCTGATTCATGTTAGTGTGGTATATCTTTCTCCAACCCTTTACTTTTAAAATATGAGTGTTTTTATGTTTAAAATGAGTGTATTATAGACAATATATAGTTGGTTCTGATTTTTCTATCCACTCTGACAGGCTTTCTCTTTTAACTGGTACATTTAGACCACCTACTTCTAAACTGATCGTTGACATATTTGGATTAATATCAACCATATTGGTTATTGTCTCTTTTTTTGACCTTGTTCTCTGTTTCTTTTTTTTTGTATTTTGCACTTCTTCTGTCTTCTCTGGTTTTGACTGATAATTTTGTATGATTCCATTTTCTCTCGTCTCTTAGCAAATCAGTTACACTTCTTTTCTTTTTACTTTTGTATTGGTTGCCCTAGAGTTTGCAATATACATTCACAGCTAATTTAAGTCCACTTTAAATAGCATGGTACCATTCCACAGGCAGTGCAAGTAGTTCATAATGACATCTCTTATAACTTTGGTGTCATTCATTTTATTTATCTATAAGCTATAGTCATCAAATATGTGGTTGCTATTATTCCATTCTCTATTCCTCCCTTTATTTATCCATTTATTCATTATTTTTCCTTCACTTTTGGAAGATGATTTCATTGGATACAGAATTATGGGTTGTTGGCTTTATCCTTTTAACACTTTAAATGGATACAAATGGTTTACAGCTTGGATTAGTTGTAAATTTCTAGTGTAAGTGGCTCAGACATGTTGCCCCAGAAGGCATTTCCTTTGGTGGGAGACAGAATGGAGAGTGGTCTAACAAGGAGAAAGAGGGTCACAAAGATCTCAAATTGGAAAGTTCTCGGGAGCATGAGACCTAGAACTTAGGAAAAGGCTATCTCAGGACTGCACTGTTGGCCTGAGGTCACAGTGGTCAGTTGGGGATTGGTGACAGCTTTGCAGATGGATGCAGGACAGATCCTGCAGTAAAGTGCCAAGGAGTGGAGCTGTGACTGCCGGCCCCACACCAGGTAGGATGTAATTAGAGGCAGCCATGACAAATGGAGGCTCGAAAATGTATTTACAACTGGGCAACGTCAGAGGCCATGAGATTTATGTTCTTCTGATTCTGGTAGCCTCCCCCATCCCCAAGGGCTCTGGAGGGAGACTGTCTAGCCTCATCCATTTTCTGTGATGTGTCTTTGGGAAAGCCAGTCATGTGTCACAGTCAGGGTCTGCTGAGCCTGGGTTACCAACATGAGCTACTGACCTAGCCTGACCACTCAGCCAAGGTCCTCTCAGGGGCACAAGGGGGATGAGAGAGCTGCTGTGGTTGCTGATTCTTCTGCTCTGAGCCCATGAAAGCACCCTGAGCTTATCCCATATGCTTGGCAAGGGGTCAGTGGGTAGGTGCCTGCTCTTGAGGGCATAGTGGTCTCTTCTTAAAGACCAGTGGCCCCTATTAGGGTGCTAGGGAGAGACCAGGTGAGTAGAGGGATAGAAAGGAGAATTGGAAGCTATAGGAAGTGAGGGTACTGGGTTTGAGTAGGGTCCCTGGTGGCACTTGGGGTTTCTGTGAGGACACTCTGGGGACATGGGCACTGGGCAAGAGAGAGTTACCCCCAGGCTGTGGGAAGCTCAGGGTGCCAGCTTGCTTTCAACCTAAGGGGAGGAGGGAAAATACCCTAGAGACAGGTGTTTGTGACCCTCCATCCCTTGTCCAAGGTAAGGCCTTGCTGGGGACTTGGAAGACCTTTCTCTTGGGGCACTGGTGACCAGTGACAGGGTTTATGTGGAAAGGGGCGGTATAGAGCAACAGTGGGTGGCTTGCCTTTGGCCACCTGACTTTAGACACTTGACTAGGTCACTGAAAACCATCCCTAAGCTCTGCGGCATGTGGGTCCATTTTGGATGCAACAGGGACACAGAGGGGTTCATTCAAGCGTAGCCTGGAGGACCAACTGGGGGAGAGAGCCAGGACTGGACACAACAAAGGCCTCAGCCACTCAAGGGACTATGGAACTGGGGCAGCTGCTCAGAGATGGCTCCAGTCTGGATCTTGCACCCTACACTGGCAGTCACTGGGTGCAGGGTAGTCACTGGGGCTATGGGCAGGTTCCCCATTTGCAGCAGCCTGTTGCCTTTTCCAGGTTCTGTCTGAAACTTTCAGGGACCAGACTTGAAAATTTACTGGGATATGACAAGGCCTAGTCTTCTGGACTTGAAGAGGGGGCTGGTCTCTGGGATGTGATAGTGCTTTTGGCTCTCTGTCTTTGTGTCTGTCTCTGTCTATCTTTCTGTCTCTCTCTCCTTCTCTCTCTCTCTCTCTCTGTGTCTCCCACTATCTGTCTCTCTCTCAGCTGTGTGAAGGAGGTACACTCTGGAATGTTCCATGTGGTCTTCCCCTCAGGCCAAGTGGGACATTCCAATGACATATTTGAGACCAGGAAATGGCCACTGGGGAGTTCTGTGAGCTTCGTCTATCAGGTCTCTATTTTTTCCTAGCTCCCAGTGATCTGCTCTTCAGGGACCATGACAGTGCTTCAGGTGCCTGATGCTAATGTCAAATTTGTCCCCATAACATAAGGCCCTGAACTGTCTGGACTGTCCCTTCCTCCCCTGCCCTTTGGTCTGAAGGATTGTTGTACAAGCACTGCTGTGTGTTGTGACTCTTTCTTCCTTTTTTCTGTCTGGGTTCTGGGTCTGGAACCTGGCCCAGGGCAGACACTGGGCACAGGATGCTGACATTTTGCTGGACAGCTCAGTCTCCACTCCTTCACTCTTGACCACCTTTTGTGGGTGCTGCCCACCTCTTTTGCCCATGGGACTCGGGTTCTACTGACTATTGCTACAGTCTGTGGGGCAGGCCCGTGGATAATGCTTGGTCTGCTGCTCAGCCCTCTGATGGCCCTGGCTTGCTCCTGATACTCCAGACCCCTCCCTCACTCTCGTACAGGCTGGCCACCCCGAACTTCCCAGAGAGCCTGGTGCCGGCTCATCACAGTGATCAATGCAGTATCTCCTAGGCACCACCCCCAGAATAGGGTCAGCTGGCAAGTGTCTGGCCTCACCCTATGACCACTCACATGGTCACTCCACTAAGCCTTTGAGTTTCAAGAGCTATCCCAGTGACATAGCAGTGCCTCAGCAGTTTCTGCATTATAGGCATCATTCCACTGGGCTTGTCTTACTTCATGGTCCTTGGCCCTACAGTGTCAATGAGGGGTTTCTCTCCTCTCTCAGTAGGTACATTCTGGAACATTCCACTTGGTGCACTTCCAGAGACAGGCAGGTTCAGGGAGCAGTAGGGGCAAACCCTGAGGGCAGGAAGGCATGTCCTGTAAGGTGGGGGCTCTGTGTGGTCTTTAAGCAGGGGCATCCAGCCCAGAGGACCTGGAGGAGTGTATCTATTTGCCATCGCCCTCCTGAGGCCTTGAGTCCTTGTCCTTCTCTGTCTGACTGTGGCCCAGCAGGCCTGTGGGTGTGTGAATTGCACCTGCCTTTCAGCTCTGCCTTGATGGTTGCATCTAGAGTGTGATGCTCTGCAGCTTGCTTTCTGGGCAGGAGAGGAAGGAGAAAGAGAAAGCCCCCACCAGTGTTCATATCTAGTCTAGCATCTTTGGATGCAGCTGCCTCTGGGGGGAATCTAATCTTGGTGGGGGTGGCTATCCTCAGCTGAGGTAAATTCCCTAAGAGGGATTCAGTCAGAGATGGACTCTAGTATTCCAGCAGCCTCGGTCCTGAGGGAGAATTTGGTGTTCAATGTGACCCACTTGTGTGATTGGCCAGCCACTGTGCAGCCCTCACTGATCCAGCCAATGACCCCCTTAGTCAGATCTTATTGCTTTAGAGAAATGCCTTGAGTTTGCCTTCCTTCTCTTTTTTGATTAATATTTATAATTTGGATCATTGATCAAAAATACAGGTGATTTTTACAGAATTGAACAATGCCCATCAGGAGAGCTCTCTGACTGAGCTACGGTGAGCTGGCACATATGGTAACTTCTGCAAAATACCCCCAAGGTGGTCTGAAGCCATTGACATTGCTCTCTGCTTCTTGATTTTCCTCAAAAGGTTGGAACAATTTCTGTTTTCACTAGCTCTACAACCTTTCTGATCTATCAAGTGGGAGTTAAGATGCAATTACTTATTTATGAATGAAATTAGAGAAGGCATATTAATAAATTATGTGAATCCATTTTTCTAAAAATATGATGGAAGAATTAGTTGACATATTAGAAATGCTGTGATTTTTATATTGTGATTACTTGTTCTTTTAAAGCAAAATGCATTTTAAATAGCTCAACAAATTGTCTAATTAACCACTTTGTTTACATAAAGAACATGCCTTGAAAAGGGGAGGGGGAATGCTTCTTCAGAATTAATGGGAATAGTGGAAAAGTTCTTGATGAGCTATCTATCAAGGAGGTAATTTCTGCAGAGCAATAAGCAGGCATTGTGAGCCGAGAGTTTCAAGTAAGTTCAGTGTGAACTTCAGCCAGTGCTCGGCTCCTGCTGTGTACCAGGGTCCAGACCCCTGACTTGTTAAGGATGTTTCTATTGTTGTTTGGGAGAAGTCCCAGAAAAGTACCATTTTATCTGCTTCATCCCCCACACTCCTCAATATGAGCAACTGCCCACTGCAAGCATTTATTCTATAATTTCTTCAAGTCTCAGGACGTCACTTATCAATGAACTGCCACCTCTGCTCAGAAACCTGTTGGTTTTGTGGGTGTTTTCTCAATTCCTAAAGTTGAAAAAAAATCCACACTCTGAAATATTTGAAGAGGTTTATTCTGAGCCAAATATGAGTGTCTGTGGCCTGGGGTATAGTTTCAAGTGGTCCTGAGAACATGTGCCCAAAGGTGGTCAAGTCATAGCTGGGTTTTATACATTTTAGGGAGACGGAAGTTACAGGCAAAGACATAAATTTATACTTGTGTGGTGTACGTTGGTTCGGCCCAGAAAGGTGGGACATCTTGAAGCAGGAAGGCTTACAGGTCATAGGTGGATTCAAAGATTTTCTGATTGGCAATTGGTTGAAAGAGTTAAGAATTGTCTAAAGAATTTAAAGTCAGTAGAAATGCTTGATTTAAGATAAGAGGGGTTATAGAAGCCAAGATTTTTGTTATGTAGATGAAGCCTGTAAGTAGTAGCAGAGAGAATAGATGGTAAATGTCTCCTTTCAGAACCTGAAAGGTGTCAGACTCTTAGTTAAATCTCTCTTGGATTTGGAAAGACCTGAAATGATATTCTCTACAGATGCAAAGTTCCCCAAGAGACGGCTTTACAGGGCCATTGCAAAATATGTCAAATATATTTTGGGGTAAAACATTTTGATTTCCTTCAAGTCTGCTATGTGTCATGTGGTGCTATACTACAGTCAGGTTGGAATTTGGTATCTTATTGCCACAGAGTCTGTTTTGTCAGTCTTATGATCTCTATTTTAATGTTAATGCTAGACAGTTGTGCCTAAACTCCAAAAGGGAGGAGTTATAATGTGGCATGTTCAACCTCTTTTTCCATCATGGCCTAGAATTTAGTTTTTCAGGTTTGCTTTGTCCCAGAGGGGGTCTGTTCAATCAGTTGGGGGGCTTAGAATTTTATTTTTGGTGTACACGACAACATAGCCTGGGATGTAGTGAGAAGCCACACTTTTTTCCTTTCTGGGAAGAGGGTGCTGGGTTCATAGGCAGTGGCCCCAGGATCAGTTAGTGTGCCTTGGGTCTTCTGCCCTCTCACTAGCTTGTAAGGACACAGCCAGGCTCTGTGCTCCTTGTGTTCCTGTGCTCTCCTGGCCTGTGTCCCTCATACAGGGCTGCCTCTCACCTGCCTCCTCTTCTCCAGTGTGTATTCAAACTGAATGAAACTTCATCATTTTTCTAAGAACCAAGAAAACTTCCATGTTGCCAACAAGCTTGTCTACAGATGGACGGGTTAAAAAAAACTGTGATGGATATACACATAGAATACTATTCAGCATTCTGAATAGTATAAATCATAGAAGGACATCCTGTCATTTATAACAACCTGGATGAAACTGGGGGGGGGTCATTATACTAAGTGAAATAAGCCAGATATAAAAGACAAATATGGCATGATTTCCCTCATATGTGGGAGCTAAAATAGTTGGGTTCATAGAAGCCGAGAGTAGAATGCCAGTTATCAGGGGCTGGGGGTGGGAGAATATGGGGAGAGGTTGGTCAAAGGGCACAAAGGTTCATTTATAAGGTGGATAAGTTCTGGAGACCTAATGTACAAATTAGTGACTTTAGTTAATAACATATATGTGCGTGAAGTTTGCTAAGAGTGTAGATCTTGAGTGTTCCCAATGAACACACAAAAGGTAACTGTGTGAGGTGATGAATACGCTAACTGACTTGATTTGTTAACCACTGTACAATGTATATGTATACCAAAACATCACGTTGTACACCTTGAATATATACAATTTTATTTGTCAATGACACCTTAATAAATCTGGAAAAAAAACCAGAAAAAAATGGAGTGGTATTTGGCCCCACTGTGAGGAGCTGTCATGGTCTTTTCTGGGAAGGGGTTGCTGGATTTGTAGGCAGTGGCCCCAGGACCTATTAGCATGCCTTGGATCTCCTGCCCTCTCACTAGTCTGTAAGGGCACAGCCAGGCTCTATACTCCTGGTGTCCCTGTGCTCTCTGGGCCTGTGTCCCTCATACAGGGCTACCTCTCACCTGCCTCCTCCTCTTGCCCAAACTGAGAGTCAAGGATGCCTGAGACCAGGCACCTGTCCTCCTCAACTTTTTCGTCTCATGTGCTTGGGTCAGTGCCCCCCAAATTGTAACTGCTCAGGAAATTCTGGTTGAGAATCCTTGGGTTAGACATGTCCAAAAAAAAAAAAAAAAGCCTACTAATTCTCCCTTCAGCCCCCAGCACCTTTTCCTCCATCTCTCTGGGAGCAAACTATCTTTATCCCATGTCCTGAGCATAAGCCCCAGTCACATAGTGATGGCTGAACTTCATCCTCCAAAATTAATGTGTAAGTCTTGACCGCCAATACCTCAGAATGTGACTGCCTTTGGAGATGGAGTCTTTAAAGAGATAATGAAGTAAAATGAGATCTTCAGAGTGGGTCCTGATCCAATATGACTAGTATCCTTATAAGAAGAGGAGATGAGGACAAAGACACACCCAGGGTGATGATTCTGTGAGGACACAGGGAGAAGGCACCATCTGCAAGCCAAGGAGAGAGAGGAACCAGTCTTGCAGACAACTGGATCTTAGACTTCCAGCCTCCAGAGCCCCCTTGTCCACGGTACTTTATTATGGCAGCCTGAGTTGATGAACATACCACCCATCCTGAAGGCTCCTAAAGACCCTGTCTTCTGCACATCACCACTCTCCAAGTGCATGCTGAGATGGTCTCGTCAACAAACATTTGTGTGTGGCATTGAAAACAGAGTCAAGCTCGACCTCCTCCCTTCTCCTTCTCCCTTCTCTTCCACTTTGAGGTCTCCACCCTCCCTGTCAGCATAGTTTCTCCTGCTTAGAAAGATCCAGAATGACAGGGATTGTCCGACTGGACATGATGCTTAACTATGCTGTCTATGGGAAGTGCAGGCGATGCCCAAGTCCTGAGGAAGCCCAAGGCTTCCTCTTTCCTGGGAGAGTGGGACATGGGATGCCTTAGATGTGATGGGTAGGTCACTCTGTTGGTCCTCTCTTCACGGTCTGCAGCTTCAGTGAGTACAACATAAGCTGCTGTGGAAGAGTCTTTCCCTGCCAGTGCTGTGTCAGGATCACCTATGCCTAGCTGATGCCCAGGCTCTCACCCCAGGTCTGGAGTTAAGCTGGGCAGTGATTGGTCATTTTCATTTGTCAAAGCACTTCATCTGTCACCTCCCCACTCCTCTGCTGATCAGAGTCAAGACGGGAACTGTAGACTGTCTGTGGAATAGCCCTGTGATAATGCAGGATCTCTAGATTGTGCCTGGTAGACCCCAGTGTGAACTGGATATCTGTTGTACAATTTCCCTCCTGGCTCTGAAGCAGGATGCTGCTGCCTCTGCATCCCTGGGACACAGCTAAGAGTCCCTCATGGAAGCTCTCTGTGACCTCTGAGGCTGCTCCCCTATGCACTGGCATTTCCCCACAGCCCTGGGTGTGGATTGAGAAGGAGAAGGCGGTAAGAACAGAGACAGTCAGGGGCCTGTACTGAGATGGGCAGAGTAGCCACAGGAGTAAGGGCTGCTGGGTTTTAGACCCAATGACTTCATGCGAGATAGTTCCCTGCCCTGTTGGGATTCCCAATGGGACTTTCAAACCAGCTTGGTCTGGAGAGGGTATCTACATCAGACTGGTGGTACACGTGTCTTTCTTGGCGATAATCAGACATGTGGATGCTGAGAAGGGACTCCACAACATCGTTGGGAGGGAGGGGGCTTGGACCATCGTGGTTTAGAGGAAAATAGAAAATGTGACATTTCTATGCACTATCCCAGAATTTGGCGTCCCAAGGAGCTGCTGCAGGAACTGGGCTTCTAATCTTAGTGTGATGGTGAGGGCTGTTGTGGAGATGGCCTGTGTGTACCAACTACTTGGTCTGTACAGTGAGGCCTGGTGCAATTGTCACAGTCCCCGAGGCCCAGAGGGACAACCACTACCTGCCAGTGAGGTTATAGGAAAGACCCCCAACATCCCCGGCATCAAGAGCTCCACAGCCAAAGCAGAGCAACATGGGAAACTGGCAAAGAAGAATGTTGAATGTAAACCGACAAAGACAAGAGACTTGATTTTTAATTCCTTAGAGCTTTCATGTTTTTGAGCTTTAACTTGCAAGGGAACTTAATATTTAAACCTCAATTTCTCCTTAAAATTTTTATGAGGGGAGAGAGGGTTTATATTCAAATTCAGGACATCTCTGTTGTTGTCATTCTGTCACGAGAGTGCCTCTTGCATCTTTATTGGATTGTTTCACTGCAGAACCTTGGTAAGCCACACCAGACAAAGTATTGGATACAATTTGGGGTGGAAAAGAACCAGAAATGAGTTTTTGCCATATACTGTGGCCTGGTGCGGGTTACACTAGTCAGAATACTGACCCATGCCAGGGTCTTCAGTGGGCAAAGCCCACCCTGACCCCAGTGGTCCAGGAAGACCCAGAGTAGCAGGGCCTGGTAAGGAATGGCCTTTTGGTGGGGCAGTGCAAACCCCTTCCTTGCTTAAAGAGAACCATTGGGTAGGGTGTGAGGGAAAGAGGCTGGGCATGGAGCAAGCCCTTCCCTTCCTGATAGTCACTGTAGGGGCACATCTCCCTGCCTGCCTTTCAGCCCTGAGAGGTGGTGGACCTTTCTGACTGTTAAACGTGAGGACACTAAGTGGATACATTGGCCTTGTTGGTGTTTGGCCTCTGGGAGCAGCCTGCTGTGGGGAAGCCTCGTGGACATTTTGATGTTGGTGTCTGCTCAGCCCTCAGCTGTCCTTCCTCCTCTATCCCCTTTTCCTCCCTGGAGAGCACACCCGAACTCAGTCAGTGAGGTGTTGGAGTTGGGGGTCTCAGAGACAGCTGTGGGGACTTGATTAGAGCCCTGATGCCAGTTATGGATGGTGACAACTTATGTGTGAGCTCAGGGTGGCCTCTGGGGTGTGGTGGAGAAGTGGGTCACTGAAGGAGAGCTGTCCAGGTCAAACTCTAGATAGAAGGTTGGCATGGATGCTTCTTTCCCCAAGAGGGAGCTATTGAACCAGGTACCAGGACCCCGAAGTGAGGAGAGCAATCTGGAGGCTGGAGACCAGGACAAGGACAGTCTGTGGGGCGTAGCCTGGTGGCAGTTGCTTCCCTAGGCAGCTTCGGATGGAGGAGGATGGTAGATTCTTGAGAGTGACTGAGAGTCAAGAGCATGGGTTGAGGGGAGAAGCTGCCTCCCCAGGTGAAAGGGGGCAGAGGCTGGTGCTTCCTGAGAACTCCAGACTCCTCTGAGAGTAGGAGGGAGAGGGACTGAGAGTACAGATTTGTAGATGACAGAAGGTGGCTCCAGAGGACCTGGTGAGAGGCTTAGAATTGGGAGGGGATTAGGTCAGTTTTGGGGTGGAGTGTAGACATGGAAGGAGCAGGCTGTCCTCCAGACTCTGTATCACCACAGAGGACAGTAGACGTTGGGTGGAGGTGGGGTGAGCACCAAACAAATAAATAAGTAAAGGAGTTGAATGCCATGGGGGAGAGGGAAGGAGGGAAATGAAGGTGGAGGGACAGGAGCTCAGGGCTGAGCTGGGCTTCTGAGCAGGAGAGCAAGCCCAGGGCACAGGGGAGGTCATGTCAGAGATCAGGCCTGACAATGACCTGGGCAGCCCGGTTGTCCTCACAAGGCTCCCTGCAGCTTTTTTGAAGACTCTGGCTTTTCTTTGAAGGCACCGCCAGCCAGGGTCCCTTCAGCAGGGCCCAGCAGGGCCTGGTGCGGAACTGGTATCATCTGGGAATCTGTGTAGAAGGCAGGAACAGTAATGGCCTATGAGACCTCTACAGGGAAAGTCAGAAGAGTTGGGTGCAGGGAAATCATCAAATTACCTGGGACGAGTCTGAAGGTGAAGCTGGCAGGAGCTGTTGCAGATGAGGTGTGGCTCTAAGAGAGACACATTGGGGAGGGCAGGAGGGCCTGACCCAGCTGTGGGTGGAGAGGAAGCTGCCCTTCTGAGGTGGGTAAAGATGCCCCACAGGGATGGTGGTGCCTGAGTGGGATTTGTGGTCTGTAGGTCGGACAATCCTGGGGACTCACGCAGGAAAGGCTGGTGGGACTTTTCCCTTCACGCCTTAGGACAGCATCCCCACCCACACGCCCAGGGCTGTCTGTCAGCTGATGCTGCCTGTGCCTGGTCTTCCCTGAGCTCCAAGTTCCTCCTTCCTGCACATTTTTGAAAGTAATTTCAGCTCTCTGTGCTCCAGGCTCGAGGCACCACCTGCTCATCAGTCCGCTGTTGGTTCTTGCCTCCTGCTGGCTTTTCTTTCTTTTTTTCCATTGCATTCTAAAATGTCCTCAACCTGTCACTGACTAGATTTTCTGCAGGCCCAATTTCACATTATTTGTATCTTTGTGGACTAGAATTCTGCTACTGTGTGCTTCCATCATTGGGACTGTTTCCTGTCCTACAGGGAAAGAGTGGCACTGTTCTGTGCTGGTGACTTCTGTGAGGAGCTTCAAGCCAAGAGGCACCTTGGCTGGCCGTCTCCCTTTCCTGTCTCCAGGTAGACCTGCCTTTCAGAATGCAGAACAGATCCCTCAGACCCCTGGGGTAGCATCCAGTGGTTTTCTGGGGTCTCTCATCTCTGCCTCAGAGAACATCACCCAAGGGTTAGAGAAGAATGTCTACATTCTCCAAAGACTGTGGACTGTGCAACTCCAAGTTTATGACACACTACTACTGAGTTGCTAAGATGCATTTTCATACTTTAATTTTTTTAAAAAGTGGTGTCTTTTTGGGAAATGGAATCAGGTAATGCTATTGGAAGAATACTAGGAGATTCACTTTATTTTACTCTTATTTCTTCTCCACGCTGGTTGCAATGATTTTTCAGGTTCTGTTTCTTGAAGTGAACTTTCTTTTTGGCATGTCACACTGTTTCCATGAATAGTTATGAAAGGTATCTCAGGTACAACATGGTAGAGTCTACTAGAATTCTTAGGTCTGCTGTATTCTGATCTTATTTTATTTTGCACATGACACTGTCATCTCAGCCAGCTGAATTCAACATCTTTTTCACAGTGAACCTCATTCAAAACCTAGTTTGAATGTTTGTCCCTTCCAAATCTCATGCTGAAATGTGATCCTCAGTGTTGGAAGTGGGGCCTACTGGGGGGCAGTTCCCTCATGAATGGCTTAGTGCCTTCCCCACGGTAACAGCGAGTTCTCACTCTATTAATTCACGTGAGAATAAATTTTTTATCCCACATCTTTACAATAAAAAAAAGAAAAAAGAAAAAGAAAAAAGTGACATCACCTAATTTATAATGAGAAGAAGATTTTATTTCAGTAAGCTGCTCTTGCAGAACACAAAGGATGGGGTGTCCTCAATCACAGCTATTTGCCAGAATTATCTACCAGCCCCATCTTCCCTGCCACTGTCCCTTGCCTTACTCATCTCTTCACTTGACTGTTTCTGAGTTATATCTGTTATAGTAATCTGGTAAACAAAACAAAACAAATTAAAAGAGCCTGCTATCTTCTTCTCTCTCTTGCTCCCACTCTTGCCATACGACATGCCGGCTTTTCTTGCCTTCCACCATGATTGTACTCTTCCTGAGTCCTTACCAGAAGCTGAGAAGATGCCAGTGCCATGTAGAACTGTGAGCCAATAAACCTCTTTGCTTTATAAATTACACAGTCTCAGGCATTTCTGTATAGCAATGCAAAACAGACTAATATAGTAGTATAGGACTGCTGTCACATGACACATGTGGTCAGCATGTTTTAGGTGGAGGTGAAGTGGGTTTAAGTACCTTATGTAGAACTCCCAGCAAGGCAGTCCAGAGTATCTGCTGTATCTGTTGTTAATGAAGATGGCGTCGTTACAATACTGATCACCACTGGGAGGAGGTGAAAGAGTTTCACAGAGATCACAGGACAAGAAAAAAACAAAAAACATTAGTGGGGAAAGACTCCAGCTCCATTTGCCTCATGCAGTCCTGGGGCTATAGTTCCCCTGTCAAAAAACACCTTGAACAGCCTAGAGTATGTTTCAAATTGTAGGGTGTTGGCTTTAGAGGGGACACTGTAACCCTTGCTCTTCCTTCATTTCCCAGGGAGGCATCTTTGTCCCAGAGAGGCCAGATGGAATTCTTCCATGAGGTTGGTTATTCCTGGTGGAGCGAGACCTCAGATTTGGGACTCCACAATCTCTTCTGGGTCAGAAGCAGCTCCTTCATCTTAAAAAGAGGGAGTCAATACATGCAGAAGATTGAAACAGGACCCCTCTTCTGGGCTCACTGGTGTTTGCAGAAGTCACTTGCTTGTGGCTATGGGACAGAATTCCAGTGGTCCTGCTAGCTGAGGGCCAGGCACTGCCATGGGTTCCTGGTGACCAACA
>CAUYQG010135013.1:0-24096 GCA_963574415.1 Tarsius wallacei
TATTTTTACAAGTAAGAATTCTTGTAATGTTCTCTGTGAACATTTATCCTACTACTGAAAACATTCTTCTAGACTGCTCAAAACTTGTTCAAAAAAGCTATTTTTTACTTATACTAACTGAATTGTAATCTATGTATTACATGTTTGCCTTTCAATTAAATAGAACTTTAGAGGCCCTGCTATCTAAAATCTTTATTTAGCAGATAAAACTGAGATGGGGGGCCATTAGGAGATTCAATCAAAGTTACATAACTGAATAATGGCCAAGTGGGAATTAAGACTAAGCTTGTTAATAGCCAATTCAGTCTGTGCATGAAAAGGGGCTCAAAATGATTGTATATACTGGTTCACTTCTCTTTATACCCTCTTTACCTGGATCACTCCTACTAGGCTTTTAGATACCAGCTTGAATGCCACCTCCTCAGAGGACTCCTTTTTTTCTGAGCTCTGAATTAGGGTAAGTGTTTCTGGTATTTGCTTCCATGACACTTTGTATTTTTATCACTATTCATCCTTCTTTTACATATTTGTTCAATTTTCTTTCTTCTCCTTTAGACAGCTCCATAAGTATAAAGACCAAATTCGGCTTGTTCACTATTGGGCGTCCAACCTTTAGAATGGTGCCTGGAAGCCAGACACTTAATAAACACATGCTGAATAAAATGAAGCTCTTTACAAGGGACAAATTTGTTGAAGCTCTAAGGACTGATTGAGTTGGAGGGTGTTATGCAGAGCTGAAATAATAAACTAAAATTTTTCAAAAATTTCCTTTATTTCTCCAAAGAGATTGTGAGTTTTATAAATGATAGCATTCAAGTAAAAATTAATAATCGCATTTTCCCATGAAGAAACAAAATGGCAATGACGGAGTGTATAAATGATAGTTTAATTAAACCTCTCAACTGCTGAAGCCAAATTAATCAATAATAGTATAATACATCTTTGTGAGCATTTTGTTAGTCAAAAAGAGAGAAGATAGCATCTAGAGGAAGGGTCAAAATTTCAGAGAGCATGAGTTTAGTGAATGAGCTTAGTGGTAATACGGCACTTATCACTGGCTTCCTGGCAAATAGGCATCAAACACTTTAAGAATCTTTTTCTCAGTGGCCTACTTAGAACCTGGTTCAGAGACTTTCTCTGAGCGTTATGATCATCTCAGTTAGCCTCTGATTTGGAGAAGATACCAGAGTTATCATATGACGATAGAAGTCATAAAGGTCCTTCTATGCCAACATGGATCCCAGTTCAGTAAAGGGAAGGGTACAGCATAAGCTTTCTTTTAATTTAGGAATTTGAAAACCTATGTTTCCATCAAAATTTGACTTTGTGTCATTACAAGTTTCAGTATTTTAGAGTTACCAATTTGGGAATTTCCCTGTCCTGTCTCCCAGGAGCCTGGGGCCATTTCCAGACCTGATAGATATGGACACCTGGAACCACTCAGGCAGGGGAGGATAGACGCATTCAGGGAAGCCCAGAATGCTTGCCCTTTACAGTTGAATGCAAATGGAGCAGGCAGACTCTGTGACTGAAGATGTTTATTACTTTGAATACCTTTTCATTCCATTGTGCCATAAGTCATAAGTGACTATAATATGATTTTATGGCTGCGTTCTGTTCAGTGGTGTCCTAGTAGATGGTTAACAACTAGCTGGAGGCAGGGAAAGGGGAGGAAGGGGACTTGATTTGCAGCATTTGCTGATTCTCATGGTGTAAATACTCCCAGTGGGGTTGATTTCAGGTTACCAACGTGGCATCACTGGAGGCAGAGTTGGCAAAAGATGTTCACAATTAGCTCTCCAAGCTGGTACCAGCTGATAAGAGCCAGCTTCAATATACCATTCTATGTAGTGCTGAAAATGCTAAGGACTGGCTAGCTAACTGATTCTAAAGGACAAGCCCTGGTTTCCAACTGCTGACAGGGAACCCAAGTTCCTTCCATGATGTGGATGTGAATGGAACCTGGAGTCTACTGAGCTGTGTCTTCATGAAAGTCCACTGACTCCCACCCTATCATTTTTCTCACTCATGATCCCTCAGACATGTCATCCTCCTGATGTCTAGATTATCTAGGAGTGAAAAGTGGCAAGACTGCAAAACAGAACTCTGCAGAAAGGGAATGATGAAGCCACAGGTCTCTTATACTGGGAGATAGGACAGAGACTTTGATAGCTTCTACACTAGTGAGGGTGCCAGGACAAAACATTTGATTTTTTAAATGAAATATATGACACTTACAGGAGCATATATAATATATATATGGTTTTAAAATAACAACAAAATTAACATCAAGCAATCCAGAACTTAAGCTGAAGGAAGAGAACATTATCAGTCTCTTCAAAGCTTCCTGTGTGCCCCTCCTCCATCCCAAGATCCCCTCGAGAGGTGATAATAGTATTTAAATTTTATATCTATAACCTTTTAATATAATAATTCTATTATATATAGCTTTTAAAATCATTTTACTACTTATGAATAGGTTGTTCTGTTTTGCCTGTTTTTGAAATTCTGTGAAAGAAATTATATTGCTTCTATTCTTCCACAAACTATGTTATGTGTATTAGAATTATGTATGTTGATGTTCATAACTGTAGTTCTTTTTGCTGTTATTGCAGTAGTATTTTAGCATTCTATTGGACAACATACCATAATTTATTCATCTACTTTTCTGTCAATGGGTATTTGAATGGATTTTAAGTTTTTTCTATTTCAGAAAATGTTTCTATTAAGCTTTCTTGTACACGTCTCCTGTAAATATGTACATGAATTGCTCTAGGGTATATATCTAAAAATGGAGTTGCTAGGGTGAAGAAAATCATATCTCTAAATAGTTTAGTGATTTACAATCCCACCAGCAGCATTTGAGATCATCTGTGTTCTCTCTAACACTTGGTCTTACTACACACTCTATTTAATGATTTGACTACAGATTCTTTTGAGTTTTGTACATAGACAATTATGCCATTCATGAATAAGGAAAATTTTGTTTTCTCTTCCCTTTTTAATTGTTTCAACTTCTCTCCCTTCCTCATCCTTTTGCTTGTTTTACTGAATTTTAGGATCACCAGTACAAAGAGTAATCCTTGGTTTGTTGCTGATCTTAAAAGGAATGCTTTGAATATTTCCCCATTAAGTAGGGCATCAGCCAAACAGTTTGAAAACCTGAGTAGATGCTAAATTTTATCAGATGATTTTTCTGAATCTATTGAGCTGATCATATATAATGTAATAAATTATATTGGTATATTTTCTAATTTTGATGAAAGCCTATATTCCTGGGATAAATTGAGTCTGTTCGCAATGTGTAGTTTGCTTCTATATGTGGATAAACATAAATATGTATGTGTGTGTAGTCAACTATTTGGTTTGTTGATATTTAAGATTTTTGCAACTAAACTTCTGAGTGAGTCAGCCTGTGATTTTACTTTCTTGTTTTTTTCACCATCTGGTTTTATTATCAAAGTTATACAAGCCTTAAAATGAGTTATGGAGCATTCTCTCTTTTCCATTTCTCTTGAAGATTTTGTATATGATTGAAATTTTTTTTTCTTTCAATGTTTAATAGAACATGTCAGTATAACTTTCTGAGTCAGATGTTTGCTTTGGGGGAAATTGATTCAATTTATTTGATGATTATAGTATTGTAAGAATTTTTAATTTCTTCATAAATCAACTCTGGTGATTTAGGTTTTTCTAGAAATTAGCTTATTTTGTCCATGCTTTAATTGTGTTACTTGAAGTTATTTTGTTCATGTTTTAATTGTGTTTACTTGAAGTTCTTATCCTGTTATTGCTGCCTCATTTCTAGTTATGTTTTTTTCTCTCGTTTTTAATATTGATTATTTGCTCTTGTTCTCTTTTTCCTTAACTAGTGTCTTTGGAGGTTTATCAGTTTTACTAATTTTTTCAAAAAACCAGCTTTTATTTCTGTTCATTCTATTTAATTTTTATTTTCCATTTCTTCTTTTGCCCATATTTCTTTTTTTTTTTTGGTTCATTCAATTATTTTCTTTCTAACCATTTGTATCTTTAGGTTATTAATTTTCAGTCTTTTTTAATTTAAAAAATATGCACTTAAGACTATAAATTTTCCTTGAAATACTGCTTTAGGTGTATGTCCACAAATTTTGATATTTAGTGTTTTTATTATCATTTTGATCTAAGTGTTTTGTAATATCAAATATGATTTTTTTCTTTGATCCATATGTTGTTTAAAAGTGTGCTTTAAAATTTCACATTGTATAACTTTTTTAAAAAGTATTATTTCTCTATCTTAATTAGAATGTGATTAGAGGTGAGCTGTATTTTGTAGATCACTTAATATTTGTTGAAATTTGCTTTATGTTCTTATATACCAGTTTTCATAAATGTATCAGTATGCTTGAAAAGATTATGTATCACTCACATCAACATCTTGAATGATACTTTTATCATTCTAATATATCAGTTATTAATAAAATGTGGGGGTTTTTGAGTTTTTAACAATTATTTATTTTAAATATGTGGGGTACAATTCAGGGTTAGGTATACAAATGTTCATTATGCAGGTAACCTTGTTGATGAAGTGTGCGCCCTGCCCCTGGCAGTTTCCCACTACTGCCAGTTCCCGATAAAATGTGTTCTGAATCTCCTACTATGATGGTAGATTTTTAATTTGTTCTTGTAGCTCTAGCAATTTTTGCTTACTATACATATTTAAAAGTATGCTACTACTTTACTTTTTGTAGATTTCCTGTCATCTGAGGTGTTTTTTTGGGGGCGGGGAGGTCTCACTCTGCCCAGGCTGGAGTGCAGTGGCACAATCATGATTCACCACAACCTTCACCTCCTGGGTAGAGACGATCCTTCTATCTCAGCTACCCAAGTAGCTGAGACTACAGGCATGCACCACTATGTCCAGCTAATTTTTTTTAATTTTTTGTAGAGATGAGGTCTTGCTATGTTGTTCAACCTGGTCTTGAACCCCTGGACTCAAGTGATTCTCCTGCCTCAGCCTCCCAAAATGCTGGGATTACAGGCGTGAGCCGTTGCTCCCAGTCCATTTGAACATTTCATTAATATCATAATTTAGTGTCCCTTTCTATGTAGAGAAATGTTTTTTGTCTTCAAATGTACCTTGGTATTTATAAACTAATAAAAATTTTTCTTTTGGTTAGTTTTGTCCTATATTTCTTTTCTATTATTTTACTTGTAAATTTTCTGTATCCTTTTATTGTAAGTGTAAATGTTGTCAGCAAGGTATGGCTGGCTTCTTTAAAAAATCCATTCTAAAAACCATTGACTTTTAACAACTGAATTTAGTCTGTATAGGTCATTATGATTATTAGTATGTTTGGATTTATTTCTGCCTTTTTATACTGGACTTATGTTAGTCTTGATTTTTTTCTATTTTGTCTTATTTTGAATTGTTTTCTTCCCCTATTTCACTTCCTTTCTGCCACCAACTTGTAAGGTACACGCTTTGTTTGTATTTGTTTAGGGTTTCCTAGAAATTTTAATGTGCATGGCTAACTTAATAAAGTAAAAAGTCAATCCATATATTAAATCTCCTTCAAAACTGTACTTTTGTTTTGACTCTAATCATTCCCAGAGAGCATACTATTATTTTCTGATATTTTGCTTCTATCTTGCCTGCTTTTAAACTTCTCAATTAGACATTATAATTACTTTTTTATATAGTCAGTGGTTTTAATTTATCACATATGTATCATTTCTCTTTGTTTACGCTCTATTCAGGATTTCTTACTAGATTATTTTTTATGTTTAGTACATTCTTGAGAAATTCCTTCAATTAAGGGTTTATTTGATGTTAGTTCTCTTAGTTTTTTATTTGCCTGGAGATATTACTTCACATTTATAATTGAAAAAATAGAATATACAAATTTTGTGTGGATTTGTTTTTTCTCAGCATCTATTATATTAGCTTCTTGTCTCCAAACTCTTAGTTTGGAGAAATCAGCTGCTGTTTAACTTTAACACTCTTTTTCTTTTCTCTGTGCCATATTTTGACTTCTCTTTGTTTGAAATTTGATATTATGGTGTACATCTTTAAAAATTATTGCTTTTCCTCAATCTTAGCATGAGTGTCTCATCAATTCTGAAAATTGTCAGCATAATCTTTTTGAATATTGTCTATCCCTAAAGTTTTCTAACTTTTCCTCTTGGTAATATTTTCATTATAATCTCTTATATATTCTCTTTAGATATTTTTAGACCTAGTCACTGTAACTTCCACTTTGTTTGTTTACTGTTTCCCATTGGTGATGCATCTTGGGTAATTTCTTTAGATCTGTTTTTCAGTACAGTAATTCTCTCTTTAGCAATTTCTAATTAGTTACTTAATAGGCCCATTGAGTTTCTCATTTAAATTAATGTAATTTTCATTTCTAACAGCTGTATTTGATGCCTAAAACTGTGTTCATTTTTATAATCATTTAATCCATTTTCATACTTGACTTTTTTATTTCTTTAAACTGATTAATCTACCTATAAAGTATTTTCAATCAGACAATTACAAAGTATGTGATTCTAGACATCACTTCTGTGTTTGAGCCAAAAAGAAAGTGGCAAAGAAAAGGGGTCATGCTTGGTACTTCTAGGACACCTTTCCATCAGGAAAGGGAAAACTTTCCTAAAAGTCACACTGATGCCTTCTGCTTGTTACTTATTGGCCAAAGCTATTACATAGCTATCCTAACATTCAAGAGAGGTTATAAAATATATATTTAACTTTTTCAGCCTCTGTTTGGCATGTGGTCAGATGAAGGGGTTAAAAATGGAAGTTAAGCTAGCTAGTCTATGTAGCATTTGTCCTGGTAACACAGAAGGAGATGCTTAGGGATCTTTAATTAAATCTGAGTCCCAACTGCAGTATCTCATCTAGACACAAGGAGTGAACAAAGGGAAGGACAGAGCTGAAGGCTGAGAAAGCAAACTGGCTCTGTAGGGATTCCAGTGGGCTTAGGTAAAGATGATTCCACAACTCAAAAAGATAGCAGGGGATACTGATATTTTTTTCTATGAAATCTGCCCTTGTATTCATTATTTTAGATGGAATTTGAAAAAGAGCAAATTTTATGAGAGATTAAAAACATATTTATAAAAAAAACTCTATGAACCTGTCTGTGAATGTTTATAATAGTTTTATTTGTAATTACCAGAAACTAGAAATGACCTAAATGTTCTCCACTGGGTAAACTGTTCTATTAAAAAATGGAATACTATTCGACAATGAAAGGAACACACAGTGTGTACATAATATACACACAATAATATGGATGAATCTCAGATGTATACTGCTGAGTAAAAAAGCAAGATTCAAAAGGCTACACACTGTATTATTCTCTTTATATGATAGTATTAAAAAGATAAATTTAAAATGAAAGAGAATAAATCAGTGGGTTACAGGAGTTGAGGATGGGAACATGGGTTGATTTCAAAGGGGCCAAGTGAGGAAATTGAGGGAGGGGTGATGGAACGGTTCTCTATTGTGACTGTGGTGGTAGATACATGATTCTATGCATTTTCAAAACTCATAGAACTCTATATCAAAACAGTAAGTTTTACTCTATGTAAACTAGAAATAAATTAATTAAATCTAAAAATCACATTTTGAGGGGAAAAATTAAGACTTAATTAAATAATTAAAAGTCTAATGAAAGGAGTCGATAAAAGTAGAGAGTTTGAAGATGTAAGAATATATAGACTTTATAGCATATATTATATATATGAAGAGAGAGAGAGAGAGAGAAGGAGAATAGAGAGAAAGTTTCCTGGAAAGGCAGGACACAGGATCTAAGTTACAGATAGAAGTGTTGGCTTTAGATAAACAAAGGAACAATATTTTCTTTGTTATAGGAATTAAAAGAAAAAGATGAGAACAAATGCAGGTAAGTTTGTAGATTTAGATGTAATTAAAGATGAAACATAAAACCGTATGTGTAAAAGGAATGGCAAAAATTTTTTCGTATGTAGGGCCAACTCCAATCAACTGGTGGTAGCTGAGCAGTGAGCTGTGTTAAGAAGGATTTAGAAGCAATATCAAGCTTCAGCAAATGGGAAAACCAAGATCAGTGGCAATGTCTGCCAGAGTTTTAAACAACCAATTCCCTTCTGTTGTTCTAGCTAATTCTCTCTAATTGTATATATTGTATGTAATTTTATGTATTTGTTTTGTACACACACATTTTCTATCTGTGATGACCTTTCTTTTCTACTCCTGTTTAGCTAAATGTTATACATCTTAGAAGTCCTAGGCTTAAATATGTAGTAAGCCCAAGCTATGTCTACCCAGACCATATTGGGTGTTCTTTGTGTGCTCTTCAAGCATCTTACATGCACCTCTTCATCACAGTTATCATATTAGATTAGAAAGTCTACATATCTCTGCCTATTCCAGTAAACTGGCTGCTCCTTGAAGACAAAGTCTATGACAGTATTCTCAGTACTTAACCTAAGCGGTGTACAGTAAACTTTTTGAGAAAGTGAATGAATGAACAAAATGAAAATAGCTCTAATATAGTGTGTGTACCTTAAGTTACAATTCCTGGAAGCAGAGACTGAGAGGGACTCTTGTGCAAATGATTTACTGAGGGACTGCTTGCAAGTGACACTCATAAGGAAGTAAGGGAAGCAGGTAGTAGGTTAAAGGAAAAAGCTAGGCTAAGATGGAAAGGGAATCAGCTAAAGCTGTTCCTGAGCCTGATCCTACAGGGAGCTCTGGAGCATGAAGAGCACCCCAGAGGTATCCCACTCTGAGCAAGGGGGCTGCAATTTTACCCTATACTAGTTTTTCACTGACGGTAGGCCACCCCTCAGAAGAGGGTATAATTTGCTTATCATTTTGCAGGTGAGTCCCATCATTCGAGGGGAATTCTTCCAAGAAGGATGGAGCCATGAGCTGTTAGCAGCCAGCACACATAGCAGCTAAGGAGTGGGTACACTGGCCTGGTCAAAGGGGATCTAGGCAGGCCACAATGGGGTCTATTACAGTGTGATAGAACAGAGCAATGAAAAAGTGATTATGCGGACATAGGAGGGACCCTGATTCACATGACCTCTGAGATGTTGGGAAATGATGGAGAAGAAGAAGAAGGAACCCCTTCCCCAACCTCCCACCCGACACACTCCTTTCCTAAGCAGGAGTCTGCCTTGACTTGTGTACCAAAGATAGGTATCTGTATGACATGCTGGATGTTCCTAAGAGTTTCTGGCTTTGCAGAAAGCTGAAGTAGGCTTCACTTGAGTTCCTTTTACATGGTTAAAGTATTCCATGACTGAATAATACATGGGGACAACTGAGCTAGATGGGAAAAAAAAATCTTCTACAAACCTGGAATAACTGAAAAAGAACTTAATAGAGTTGTCAAGGACAGCAATTTCATCAAGGAGAAAAGGTGAGACTAGTCAGGTAAAATGTTCTCCAGGGAATGCTTTTAATGATCTTCTACCTGTGGAAGCATTGCTGTCCAAAATAGTGAGCCAGTTTCCTGACATAAAGCCTTGTCCCGTGGATTGGCATTTGCTTGCTTGGAAAATGAGTTTTGAGCCTTTCGAGAATCGAAGCAGTCTGTGGTATTTACAATACAGCCTTACTGTCCAGTAGCTAAGTGTAGTCTAATTCTGACAGATGGCTCTCCAGGGAAATTTTCTTTCAGATTGGATTATGCTTCCATGCTGAAATGCACTAATTAAGGGGAGTCTAAATAAACATGGTGGGGGAGTGAAAGGGAGGGGAAGGTAGGCTGTTACTTAGGAAGCTGTTTTGGAAAGTGGCCATGTTTGCAATCTTTATCTTCCCAGCCCCACGCACTCAGCTACATGGAGAATCTAGGCCATCGCTTTGCTAAAGACGTGGTAGTGCCGAATCAATGGTCAGTCGGCCTTCAGCAATGAGCCGTGACTTTGTTTCTTACAAGGTTCTGCTTCTCTAACCTGGTTTTCTCCCTTGTTTACTGTCTTGGGGTATAACTTCCAGAATAAATGTATCTTTAAAACGAGCATGACTGACTTTTTAAAACCCTAACTGATCTATCAATCCAGCTATGTTGAACATTGCTAATGTTTTATAAGTCTAGTACTTTGGTTTTAAAGTATTTAATACTTAAAGAAACATTTCTATTACATTTCTTAATGCATACCAGTTTGAGACCTAAATAACTATAGGAAAAATACATCTGGGTGTCAGATACAGAAGGATGGATTTTTCCATAAGTGGGTTGAGAAAGTCTAATTTGAAAGTCATAAAGTGGGTTCTGGGTGAGGAAGTGAGCTCTAGTTCTGTCTCTATCATTTTTTCAACAAATGTTTTTGAAAACCCACTGTGTGCTGGGCAATGTACTGATCATTGAATACATAATGGTCCCTTCTCTCCTAGAGCTTATGGTCTTAGAAGATGGAAATATAGAAAGAAGAGATAGTAAACAAAAAATTGCACAGATAATTACTTACATGAGTGATTGGTACTGTGGAGGAAAAAAAAAAAAAAAAACATAAGTGAGAGCTCCATGTAGCACCAAACCTAGCCTGATACATCAAAGAAGGATGGGTTGAGGAAAAAATTCTGAAGCTAAGACTAAAGGATGGTGAGACGTTTGCCTGGAAAAGAGCAGAATCCTAGGCAAAAGGAACTGGTGTGTGTGCAAAGGCCCTGAAGCAGGAACAGTTTTGATAAATTCCAGGAGCAAAAAGTTCAGAGTGATTAAAAAGGGGAAAACAAAATGGAAGACCGACTGGAACTCAGGTAGAAGCAAGACTAAGTAGGGTCTTGCAGAAAAGAACAAGTCTTTGTGTCTTTATTTCATGAGTAATTTTTGAAGGATTTTAGCAGCAAAGTGACATGAATAAATTTATGTTCTTAAAAGATTACTTTGGCTGCAGTGCAAGATGGACAGTAGGGGATGGTAAAGAGACGGTCAGTCTGTCATAGAAGGCCACTCAGGTTGTGGTAATAAACATGAGAAGTGTGGCAGATTCCAGAATGTTTAAAGCAGTTTTATTGAAGAATAATTGGTATACAATAAACTGCATATGTTTTAAGCACACAATTTGCCAGTATTTGACATGTGTATACATTTGTGAAGTCATCCACCACAGTCAAAATGAGGAATATGTCTGTCACCCCAAAATTTTACCTTGTGCTCCTTTGTAAACTCCCCTTTGTATTCTCCTCTCCTTCCTGTCACCCCTCCCCCAGTCCCCAGACAACTGTGAATCTGCTTTCTGTCACAATATATTAGTCTATAATCAGGATTGTATATAAATAAGCATTATATAGTATATGCTCTATGTTTTTGTAATTAGGTGGATATGGCGATGCACACTACTGCACTTCAACCTTGGAGAAATTTGCCACAATAATTATATTGTTTTGCATTCACTCCAGCAGTGGATGAAAGTTCTAGTTGCTCAACATTCTCACCAGCACTTGGTAGGGTTGATTTTTCGTTTTTAGACATTTTAACTGGTATGAAATGGAATCTCATTGCAGTTTTGCATTTTCCTAGTGACTTATCATATTGAGTGTCTTTTCATGTGCTTAGCTGTTTATTTTCTTTGATGAAGTGTCTATTAAAATCTTTTGTTCTTGTTCTAATTTTTTTTTTTTTTTTGCTTTCTTATTTTTGAATTGTGAGAGTTTTAAATGTATTCTGGATGCCAGCTCTTTATCATATATATGATATGCAAATATTTCCTTCCAAGTTATGACTTGAATTTTTATTCTTTTAATATTGTCTTTTGAAAGGGAAAGTTCTTAATTTCACTCAAGTCCATTTAATCAATTGTATCTTTCACAGAGTGTACTTTTAGTAGTATGCCAAAAAAATCTTTGCCGGATCCAAATTTATACAGTATGATTTTTTTCTGGTTGCTTTCAGAAGTTTTATTATTTTAGCTCTTACATCTATAACTCCAAACCATTTTGAGTTAATTTTTATATAGTGTCTGAGATATGGACTGAAGTACTTTTTCTTCTTTTTCTTTTCTTTTTTTTTTTTTTTTTTTGGTCTGTGACATCTAATTGTTCCAGCACCATTTGTTGAAAAGACTATATTTTATTCACATAATTGCCTTTTGCACTGTTGAAGAAAATCAATTGATCATATATATGGGTCTGTTCTGGTTTCTCTATTCTTCTCCATTGCTTTAATTGTCTATCTCTGCACCAATACCACTGTGTCTTGATTGTTGTAGATTTATAAATCCTGAAATCAGATAGTGTAAGTGCTGCCGCTCTATTTTTTTCTAAGTAGTTTTAGTTATTCTAGGTTCTTTGCATTTCCATAAGAATTTTATAGTCAGCTTATCTATGTATGTACACACACACATGCACCCTTTGGAATTTTGACTGGGGTTGCTTGGAATATAAAATCAATTTGTAAAGAACTGAAATCTTAAAAATAATATCTTCCAGGCCAGGCTCGGTGCCTCAGCCTGTAATCCCAACACTTTGGGATTGCCTGAGCCTGCAGGTTCAAGATCAGCCAGGGCAACTTGGCAAGACCTCGTCTCTACAATAAAAAGTAAAAAATAACCAGGCATGATAGTGTGCGTCTGTGGTTCTGGCTACTCAGAAGGCTGAAGCAGAAGGATCACTGGAACCCAGAAGTTCGACGCTGGAGTGGCTGTGAGTGTGCGTGCCACTGCACTCCAGCCTGGGTGAAGGAGTGAGACTCCAACTCAAAACAAAACAAAAAATAATAATATCTTCCCAATCACTAACAGTATATACATTTCCACTTAATGCATCTCCTTTAATTTCCCCCAACAATGTTTTATAATACAGATCTCTGGCGCTTTCTCATTATTCATCTTTCTTCTCTCTAGTACTCTACCCTGAACATTCTCTCTGGGTTGGCCTCTCCAGACTCCCGAGTCCATTTTCTCAGTAAAAAAGCCAACTAGGCTCTGCCTGGGTTCTGTCTGTGCTGTGTCTTGGAAACATTACTGCGGTTAATGAGCTAGGCAATCATAGACTCACCTCATTTTGTTTCTGTCACTCAAGGATCACATACCTTCATTGTCTTGTGTGCAATGTCTTGGAAACCATTGTTTTATTTTTTTTTCCAGATTTTTAGTTGTTTAAGATGTGAGAGTAGATTTATTTCCTATCTCTCCATCATTGTCAAAAGTGATTGATTATCTGTGAGACTTAAAGAAAGGGAGTTGGTCAAAGATGGATGATTTTCTGGTTTCCAGCATGAACAAACTCAAGGAAGATGTTGGTATTTGTTAAGATAGGAAACATTAGGTGAAGAATAGGGGGTTTTGTTTGTCTGCTTTTTTTTGGTGTAGGTAAGATCATGAATTCCATTTTTAACGTGTTCACTTTGTGCTATTTGTGAGATATTCATGCGTAAACATTTTTTAAAAATCTGTTGGATATACTTGGCTGGAGTTCAAAAACAGTATGAGTTGGAAATATGAATTTACAATGATCAATATATACCATTTATGGTATTTGAATAATAGGTTAATGAAGTTACTTAATAGTAAAAAGTCGAGTGATAAAGAAAGGGTAGGGCTCAATTCCTGAAGAAATACTAATATTTAGAATTTATATGGAGCAGGAGCTCGTAAAGTAACCTGAAGCAAGACAGCCAAAGAGGTGAAAGGAAAACTGGTGGTGATGTCACGAAAGTCACGAGAAGCTTTCAAGAAACCATGAGTCATCAGGTGGGTCAAACTGAGCTGATGCCAATTAAGAAAGGACTGAAAAGAACCCACTGGATCTTGTGACATGAAAGTCACTGGTGACTCTAGTAAAGGAATTTTCTGTGAAGCAGTAAGGACCAAAGCCAGAGTGAAGCAGACTGGAAAGGGAATGAGTGGGAACAGGGAGGCAGCATGTTTAAATAGCTCTGTGACACATTTGGCTACAAAGAGGGAGTGGGTCCTGAAACTGGGGGAGTTTTTTCAAGATGGAAGAAGCCAAGTAATTTAAATAATGACAGGTAAGAGTCAGTATAGTGTGGTGGGAAAGCCCGAAGATGCAAGAAAGAGATGACAAGCAGCAGAGGGAGGCCCTGTGGCTGGGAGCCTACTGGACAGTAAGCGTGGATGGGAACCAGAACAGAGTTGGTGGATTTGCTTTTGATAAAACACTTCTTCCCATGTCATGGTGGAAAGGGGAAGCCAGATACGTGTACAGATGTATTTATGGATCCAGAGACAAGCTGTCAAGTGTTGTCCTGCTGATGGGTCTATCATCTCTTTGAGATGTGAAAGTATGTGTATGTGATGAGAGTAAGCGAAAGTCCCTGCCTTCAGGGAGCTTGTGGTCCTTTGGTGTGTACGGGTCTGATGATTTCTTTTATATTAACTACAAAATATTATTTGTTGAACTCAGTGTCACTTTAACTTGGGTCTGCTTTATATTTTAGAATATATTTTACTTTTCAAAAACAATGTGTTGGCTTTTTCCTTTTATTAGATCATCTGTCTGCTCAATACAGAAAACTAATAGATACATGAGTAGATAATTCTGAGCCCAAAGTCACCCACAATCCCTCTGTCCCAAAATAACCTCTATTAAAGCTTAGATATATCTTTTCTGTATAATCTCTAGTTCCTCCATTTTTCTATGGTTGTGACACTATTTTGCCTGCTTCTTTGCTTTGTGTAAGGAAAGAAACCAAAACCAAGTTTTGTGTCTCATAAGACCATCTCTACAGGTGGGTGAAGCCCTGTCTCTGAGCAGCTGGACAGGACTTCATTCCTTTTGTTCATGGTTCAGACAACCCTGAACAAGCAAAATTCCAGTGTTCAACCCTCAAAGGAAGCTTATCTGACTTCTTTCTTTGGAGGCTGATGGGTCACAGTCTGTATGTCCGGGGGAAGTTGGCACTGATCAGTTAACCAATATTGCTTTCACACAGTTTTTATTAAACTGCTCCAATCAAAGCAGGGCAATGCTTGCAGGACCAGGCCCCAGGGAAGTCTTGGATGCAGCTTCAGGGATCTTGGGGCCAGCATCTTTCAATTAGGCATGCTGTAGGCCCTGGGGAGTCAGGAACTTTGCAGACACATGCTTCTACTGGGCCTAGAGGGAAAGGTGTTCTTTCACAGTAACATGTAGACAGCAGCTAGTTGAGGGGATGGGCAGCAGAACTCAGGGAATTTTGGAGTCTTGCCATATTGAGACAGGGCTCAAGAACTCAATGAGGGCAGAACATAAGGTGGTGACCCCCAGGCCCAGTGAAGCATTTGTCCTTTCAACAAACAGACTCGATACTAGCCATTGGGATGCCTGTAGAAACTGAAGGAGGAAACCACAGGATAGTAGAAGGCTAAGTCTGTGGCATCAGAGCAGAAAGCAATTCCATGAAGCAGAAACTCAGCTTTAGCTGTATTTATTCATTTCTCTCCCTGTAGGAGTGAGGGGAGGGGAGGGACATAATTTCCTAACAAGGGACTTCCCTTAATACCTGGGTTTCATATTAATTGATACTTTCAGAACTCTTTTGGCATAGAAGGAGTCTCCCTATCAGGTCATGCAGTGCTTAGCAATTATAGTTTGACCACATACTCAGAGAAAAAAATAGGGGACCTCCCCTTTCAAAGATGTCCACAGCTCCAGGAAGCCACCTGGGAATCTTGTGTTGGCCCCTGTACCAACTCTACCACCCTCCCTAGTCCTTATTAATCTGTTCCCAAAAAGAAATGTCACCAGATGGCCCTACAAATGTCACCTGGCTGTCAGTATGGCTTCACTCAAAACAGGGAAGCATTAGAGAATCTAATCCATAGTTTATTTCCTTCACTTCAGATCAGTTTGGGATCCTTTACTTGGCATTTAGCGCTGTCTTAACATGCTGTGTTGAACAGGAGGATCCATAATCCTGCTGATATTAAAGAATATTGCTTTACGTTTAATGGAGGAAGGCCTAGTGACTCACAGATCCTGAATGTTCTGTAAGAACTCCTCTCTTGTTAGCATTTAATACCGGATTTTACTGCCCTCTGCTTCAAAAACTGAGTACTCCCTCAGCATTCTCAATACCTAGAGCTATTTTAAGCATTTAATCCCTTCCAGGTATCAGAGTCATCAGACCTCCTTTTTTTTTTTTAAACAGAAGAGAATCCTTCTACATTTTCAGATTGTGGGTGGATGGTTTTTAGGAATTGAGCTGATTCTTTTTAAAAAATGAATTTTTCTTTTTCTTTTACTGTCTTTTAGATTTCATACCCAGTCACGGGCATCAGACCCTTTTCCTGGCTCTGGTCTGTGTATCTCTAAATTCTGGTAGTTATAGAAATAGCTGAGGTCAGTTTGATTGATCCTCAAGAAAGAAAAGGAAGCTGAACTCCACAAGCTGAGAAAGTTACAGGTCCTTGATGGGGGAAAAGAGAGACTAGAATGGGTGTACTGCTGGGCTCTCAGGCAGAGGGGCCACATACCCTGATGTGACTTTGGGTTCCTTGTGGCTTCTGGGGAGTGGCTTCCAAAAGGGTCCAAAAATTCAGAAGTGGATTTGGAATAGGAAATACTTACTCTTCTTACTGGGGGATTAAAAAATCTGCCCCAGGGTTGCCAGGGGCTGGGTAGGGGAAATTACTTCACAGACACAGAGTGCCTGTTTGGAATGATGCAGGTGCTCTAGAGGTAAATAGTGGACATGGTTGCACAATAGTCAAATGTAGTTAATAGCCACTGAATTGTACACTGAGTGACTAAAATGGTAAATTTTGTGTTATGCATATTTACCATAATAAAATATATACAACACACACACACACGTGCGCGTGCGCGCACACACACACACAACCAAATACCTCTATCAGGGTGCAAACGACACTTGGAGTCAGCAGAGAAGCACCCAGACCTAAGTGCACAGAACAATACCTGCCTCCAGCAGGGCACTGGAGCAATATCCCTGCAGGTGTCACCTCCTCATTTTAGAAGAGGGTCCAGTCAGTGAGGTCTGGACCTCCCTCAGCTTTCCAGAGACCTGACCTGTCACCATACCAACATCTGCCCTAATAAAATCCACCATTTTATTGAACTTCTATGCAAAGTTCTCTTTTAGGTACTGCGTGCATGCATTGAACAAACAAAACAAGAATGTGAATTACAAAAAGGTTATTTCTTTTCTATAAATCAGCAAAATAGTAAGAAATAGCTGTACCATGACCAAAGCCCTCAGACTCTGAGTGCCTGTCTGGGGTTGGATTCCCAGTCAGATTCTGCAGGAAAAAGAAAAGACCTCTGGAAGAATGCACATTGCCTATGTGCTAGACCCCAGTTTCAGTGCTTCCATGTTTCCCAGTTTTCACAAAAGTGAAATCTGTATTATGCCCATTTTACAGAAAAGGAAATCAAGGTGTAGAGAGGCTCATTACTTGTCTGAGGTCACACAAGTAATAGAGCAAAACCCATGCTTCCTTCATTATACCACACTTCAAAATATACATCTTGGGATGTGTGTGTGTGTGTGCACATGCATGTGTTGCATTTTAATACCCTTAGGAGTACAAGTGGTTTTTGGTTACATGGATGCATTGTATAGTGGTGAAGAAGTCTGGACTTTAAGTGTACCCATTACCCCTAGTAGAGCACATTGTACTAGATAGGTCATTTGTCATCCCTAACCTCCCTTCTACCTACCCCTCTAAATCTCTAGTGTTCTATATGCTCTTGTGGAAGCCTAGTTTAGCTCCCACTTATAAGTGAGAATATGTGGTATTTGGTTTTCTGTTCTTGCTTTATTTCACTTAGTATAATGGCCTTCAATTCCATCCAAGTTGTTGCAAAATACATTATTTCATTATTTTTAATGTCATATATACATATATGCATTAATATATTTTGCATATATATATATAACATTTTATTTTATTTTATTTTATTTATTTTTATTTTTATTTTTTGAGTTGGAGTCTCACTCTGTCGCCCAGACTGGAGTGCAGTGGCCGCTCCCGGCCACCACAGCCTCGACCTGCTGGGCTCTGGCGATCCTTCCGCCTCAGCCTTCCAAGTAGCTAGAACTACAGGCGCGTGCTACCACACCCAGCTAATTTTTTTTTATTTATTGTAGAGATGAGGTCTCACCAAGTTGCCCAGGCGGGTCTCGAACCTGTGGGCTCAGGCAATCCACTCACCTCAGCCTCCCAAATTGCGGGATTACAGGCTGAGCCACCAAGCCCGGCTGATAAATATTTTTGATGGGATGAATAAGCAAATGATTATAGGCTCTAGGTTTAACTCCCAATGGTATTTCTCCTGTAAGCTCTTGTGCATTTTGCTGGGCAACATTGTATATAGACTTATTGCTAGGTCTTCTATGCACATGTGAAATCACATCAGAATGAATTATAGACTCTTCAGAAACAGAAGATGAGATTTATTTTTCTTTCTATCTCTACTAGTTTTATGATCAGTATGTATTAGGAGCTTGATGATTCTAATAATAATGGAGGTGATGATACTGTTAAAGATGATGCTAATAAAACACTTGTGTGGAAAGAATTTTATTCTACTGTCAATGGCTCACTCACTTCAAGCCACCATCATAAACATCAGAGTTCATTGGAACTTTAACAGCAACAGTTGCCCTTAAATTTGCCACTGCTTCTGTCTCAGGTTGAAGAGGCCTTTGTCAAGGTCTCTGATGAGTGCCAGCATTGGTATGAGTCTCAAGCTTATAGACAATCACCTTAGAGCAGCAGTTAGCCTGAGCTAAATTTATTACCAGTATAGCCTGTTCTTCAACAACTAAAGGATTTTGACTCTCAGTTTTGCTAGTAAAACTATGGTGCTCTTTTTTCACTGTATTTAAGGTTATTCTGCCACAGTTAGAATACAAATGAATAACCACGGATCCAGAAATATAGGAAAATTGAAAGGACTTCCTCGCTAAAATGTGCCAGAGTAGCCAAAATCTCGTTTTAGTCAGTGTCTGTTCAAAAGCACAGTCTACTTTCTCCATTACTCTAGCTCCTTCACCCTGAAATTGTTTTAACCAGGTTAGATTAAAGAGTTAACACAACTTCAAATGGATATCCTTAAGGCTGAAGCTTTTCATGAAACCCACTGAGTAAATATAAAAATTGCTAAAGTCAGTACTTAAAAACATTTAGAGGGAAGGATTGTGGGTTATTGATTCCCTTCTCACCTTTTCTGTTAGTTGTTTTTGTAAAGTATACATTAGACCTTATTTATTCTGGACCGGAAAAAGTCACTGTAGCTTCTGCTCTTGCCCTGCTAATTTTACCCAAAGTGACTATTAAACTCTAGAAATAAAGCTATTTAAGGACAAGAGGTTGTTGGGTTGATTAGAAAGACTCAGGATGAGGTTTTGAAAGTTTGTCAATTTGGAACAAGGTTTTATCTTCCTAGTCAACTCAGACCAATATCTTAAGCATGAAGCAGAGATTTATCTTTGCAGATACTGCTTTACCACTTCTTTATAGTTCAAACATAAAGCACAGTTTTTTCTTCAGTTGCCAGAAGAAATCAGCTACCCTCTTTTCTATCTCATCCTACCTATATTTTCTTACAACTCCTAAGGATTATGCTTTTTTCCAGTTTCTGAAAATAAGCAATATCTGAGCCATTGTGGCACTGACATAATTTAAACTTTTAAGAGGTGAAAAGACATTTAAATGAATCTAGGATATTAGAAAGCCAAGCAAATGTAAATTAATGATTATGATTCCTTATTTTGTTCTGCCTTTTAATAAGGCAAAACACACTAAAAAAGTCATAAAAATAAAACATAAACCACATTTTTTGATCCTTAAAACGATTCTGGGTGACAAGTTGAAAAGAAAAGCTATACTGAGACTTCAGATGAGGAAACTGAGGTTCACAAGAGGACTTTTTCAAAGTTTTGTGTTTATTTATTATTTAGTAAATGGTAGATCTGGAATGTCATTATGGGTCTTCTGATATTAAAACTGTTGCCTGTCCTGCACAGAGCTGCCCACTCAACCTTGATAAAAAACTGGCATAATTGCTCCCCAAAACCTTGCAAATACCAACTGCATTTTAAGCACACATCTAGGGTTTATAAAAGCCAAGAATAGTTCTTTTTTTATTCCTTCACAAACAGCAGCTGTTTTATAGTCTACAACACTTCCAAAAAACTCAGCAAGACACTTATATTAGAGTAGTTTGAATATGCAAAATTGTGCTCCATAGAATTCAAATTCATTCCCAAGCTTCTCATGCCAGATCATAGAGGTTTGCTACTATTTCTTTTTCTGTGTCTTTGGAATTTTCCCCAGACAGAAAAATATGTCATATCAACAAAGAATTGTCAATGTGGTCACTTCTTGAGTGATAAACGAGTTAACTGAAAGGATAGACCTTCGTACATTTTTATAGCAGTCAACCTTTTCTATCGTGTGTGGCTATGTGCATGTGTGCATGACTTATGTGTGTATACAGCTATTACTGTTTATGTAGATAATAGTAGTAGTAACCAAGCACTTCATTACATTAATTTAAACATTTTAATAAATTAATGAATGATGATAGTTGAATTTTTACAAAAAAGAAAAGAGCATATTAACCCTTTCAATGCAATTTCTACACATGTAAAAATGGTTTCCTTGATGAATAATTATTTAGCAATCAATTATCATTGACTATAGATTGTTTTATTCAAAAATAGATCATCACAGTGTGTTAGAAAGAGAACATCAAAGGTGAAACTGAAACACTGAAGGCAGAGGCCAACTTTCCATTTTTCTTTGTACCAGGATGCTCCCTCTGTGCCTATAGACAGTAGGCATGTGCTATATTAATGTCCAATACTTGGATAGAATCATGTAATTTTGAATTAGAAAGGACCATTGAAGTCTTCTCATACAACCTCTTGCCTCAAACTCCCCATAAATTTTTTCCATATAAATATCTATGGAAGATTTCAGTAAGGTGAATCTTGTGTTGTGTGTAGTACAGAAGACAAACTCTTCAATTGTTTAAACACTCTTCTGCACATCAGCGTAGGCAATCAATCCTTGACCAAATTCCCAAAAGCGAATACCATAAATGCTAAGATAGACAAGTGGGATCTCATCAAACTGAAAAGGTTTTGCATAGCAAAAGAAACCATCAAGTGAGTGGGCCGACAACCCACAGAATGGAGAAAAAAAATTTCTAATTATATATCCGACAAAAGCCTAACATCCAGGATCCACAAGGAACTCAAACTAGCTGAAAGGAAGGAAAAAAACATTAAAAGTGGAATAAAAACTTTTCAAAAGAAGATATGCAAGCAAACAACAGATACATAAAAAAATGCTCAGCCTCATTTATTATCAGAGAAATGCAAATCAAAACTACAATGAGATAGCACCTAACTCCAGTAAGGGTGAACACCATTAATAAATCAGAAAACAACAGATGCTGGCACCAGGTTGGAGAAAAGGGGACACTTCTACACTGTTGGTAGGAGTGCAAGTTAGTTCAACCTCTGCAGAAAGCAATATGGCAATTCCTAAAAGAACGAGAAATTGGCCTTCTATACAATCCAGCAATATCTCTCCTGGGAATATACCCGGAGGAACATAGATTATTCTACAAAAAAGACACCTGCACATGCAAGTTTATAGCTGGACTGTTCACAATAGTAAAAACATGGAAGCTGCCCTACTGCCCATCGAAAGTGGAGTGGATAAAGAAAATGTGGTATATATACATGATGGAGTATTATGCAGCCACCAAAAAGAACAAAATCATGGACTTTGCAGCAAATTGGATTGAGTTGGAGATCATCATACTAAGATATCTATCACAGAAACAAATAACTGAACACCCCATGTTCTCGCTCATAATCGGGACCTGAACATTAATCATATTAGCACAAGGAAGGGAAAGGCAGATTCACTGGGCACTGCCGGAGGGTGGGGTAGGCATGTAAAACACAAAGCGTACTTGTTCCCAAACCAGGGGATGTGAGGGCCAGTTAGAGGCCCAAACTTCACCAGTATGAATCTTGCTTGTATATATAATCCTTACTTGTACCCCACATCCCTATAATAAAATAAAATAATTGTTGAAAACATTCTCATTTCAGTCAAAACCAGAATTTTTGTAAATTCTTTGCAATGGTTTTATTTGAGTCATTTGGAAGAGAAGAGATAAACTCTGTTGCATTTCTATTTTTCAGTGTTTTTAATATTAATAACCCTTACTTTTGTCTTCAGGCAAAATATAACCAGCTCCTTTGATAGCAACACAATTTCTAAACCCTTTGCAATATTGAGCAGCTTCCGTTGACCCCACTACTCCCATTTTTCCAGTACTTCTCTAAAAGTGCAGTACCATTAGTGAGGCATGAGCTCTAGAGGTGATCTGACCTATGCAAGATGCGGCAGAACTGGTCTCATTATGTCAACAAAAGCCATTCCTTAATGAAGTCTAAGTCTATATGTATTACATTATGGCTTCTTATTCATTGGCTGTAAGCTAAAAATCCCAGATCTTTTCCCATAAATGTTTTAAAGCCAGGTTTTCCTTACCAAAAACTTATTAATCATTTCGGAAATAAATTTACAACTATAAAATTAACTCCATTTTTTTTATCCTGTTGGTGATGAAGTATTATTTCAGTCAGGAGGATAATTTTGAATCTAGAATCAGCTATAGTATTACTTATTTTTCTTAATTTTGTATAATCACAATTTTGATAAACATGTTTGATAATATTTAACTCTTTGATGAATCTGTGTTTTGCAGAGTCAAAGGCAGAACTGTGGAGATATCACATAGAGGACAACTTAGTCCTCTTTGTCAATTTTAATTCGACAAAGAACAGTTAAATGGCATTTTAAATGTTGGAGTAATTTTAAACCAATTGTGAATCTATATATCTGTGTTACCATATAACCCACAATTTTTCATTTAACAGCAATAACGTTATGCAAAACAGAGTGAAGTTAAACAAAAATAGTATAACCTAGATCTAAGGAATTCACTTGTTTCAACAAGCTTCCTTATAAAATATTTGCAATGACAAATTTGATAGGAAAAACCCAAATACACTCATTAACTATCAGTTTAATAATACACTACAGAATTTGAATATAATGAAACAGCAATATAGCTCTTCTAATTTCCAGCGCTCACTTTTTTGTTTGTTAATATATTGTTCTGGAAAAGGGTAAAACAGTGTAAGGTAAAAATAAGTGACACAGCATTTTAAATGGTCACATTCTGTTTGTTGTTAACTATCTATTAGAGATAAGTCTAAAAAAATTTTTTTAAACATGATGAAAATACTTTGCCATGTACTATGAAAACCTTCATCAAAAATGTATTATTTCCTTATGTTGTTAACATATAATATTCTCCCTCTAGCTATTTGGAACTACAAAATACTGTTAACTGTAGTCATCTTACAGTAGTATAGAACAAAAGAATTTTTTTAAATTTTTTAAATTTTAAAGATGTGGGGTATAATTCAGGGTTATGTCTACAAATGGTCATTATGCAGGTACCCTTGTTGATGAGGTATGCCCCTCCCTCCCCTGGCAGTTTTCCTCAACTGTCAATCCCACTCCCCCTTCCCTGGCAATTTCCCACTACCACCAATCCCACTCCCCCTTCCATGGCAATTTCCCACTACCGGCAATCCCTCTCTTATTATGATAATTGTTCAAGGTCCACTTATGAGTGAGAACATATGGTACTCTGTTCTTTGTTCCTGTGATAGATCACTGAGTATGTTCGACTCCAAATCTATCCAAGTTGTTGCAAAGTTCATATGCCTGTCCTTCTTTAAGGCTGCATAATTTTCCATTGTGTATATGTACTACATTTTTTTTTATCCAGTCTAGTTTCAATGGGCAGCATGGTTGGTTCCATGCTTTTGCTATTGTGAATAGAGCTGCAACAAACATACATGTGCAGGTATCTGTTTTGTAGAAGAATTTGAATTCCTCCGGGCATGTTCCCAATAGGGGAATTGCTGGGTCATATGGCAGGTCAATTTCTAGTTCTTTCAGAAATCACCACACTGTCTTCCAGAGAGGTTGTACTAGTTTGTATTCCCACCAGCAGTGTAGAAGCATTCCTTTTTCTCATCCTCGCCAGCATCTGTTGTTGTTTGTTTTATTAATGATGGCCATTTTTACTGGGGTTAGGTGGTA
>CAUYQG010135018.1:0-10758 GCA_963574415.1 Tarsius wallacei
TCTTTTTTTTCTTTTAATTTTTTTCTTTTAAAGATATGGGGTACAATTCAGGGTTAGGTATACAAATGTTCTTTATGCAGGTACCCTTGTTGATGAGGCGTGCCCACTCCTCCCCTGGCAGATGCCCACTACTGCCAATCCCGCATCTCCCCACAGGCCCAGCAGTTTCCCGCTTCTGCCAGTCTTTTTCTTATAGTATTACGATAATTGTTCAAGGTCTACTTATGAGTGAGAACACGTGATGCTCAGTTCTTTGTTTCTCTGATAGATTGCTCAGTATTATAGACTCTAAATCCATCCAGGTTGCTGTAAAGTTCATGATTTTGTCCTTCTTTATGGTTGCATAATATTCCATTGTGTATATGTACCACATTTTTTTTTATCTAGTCCTTTTTCGATGGGCAGCACAGTTGGTTCCATGTTCTTGCTATTGTGAACAATGCTGTAAGAAATATACGTGCACAGGTATCTTTTACGTAGAATGATTTGAGTTCCTCTGGGTATATTCCCAGTAGGGGGATTGCGGGGTCGTATGGAAGGTCAATTTTTAGATCTTTTAGGAATCATCACACTGTTTTTCACAGAGGCTGTACTAGTTTACACTCTCACCAACAGTGTAGAAGTGTTCCCTTTTCCCCACATCCTCTCCAGCATCTGTTGTTTTTTGAGTTATTGATGATGGCCATCCTGACTGGAGTTAGGTCCTGTTACTTTCTTTGCAAACCATTGCGGGGAATAAAAGATGGTAGAACTAATGATATTCTTTTTTACCGTGGCAGTGCTCCACATTGGATGTGGGGGACCTACATCTCTGTACAGTATTAGTCTTATAAATAAATATGATTCAATACATGCATAACTTCATGTGATTTAATTTGCATACCTTTATATGGCTTTGCATATAAACAAATATAATGTCATAAAAAATTTCTTGAATAGACTATATCCCCTTTTCTGATTTGGAAAATGTGGCTACTTTTCTGTGGAACAAGAGTAGAAAGTAACCCTTGCCCTGGAACATATGCATACTTTTCTACCCCAAGCTGTAAGTAGCACTCTCCGAGGTACCCAGTCCTCGGGTTTCCTGGGAGGAGGACCGGGTTTTCATGGTCATCAGTGTTCCTTCCTCATGGCTCTGGCAGAGGAAGGAAGGAGTCCTGATCAACTCCAGAAGGGACATTTCTCTTCAGGTCACCTTCCAGAGAGGTCAGAGACCCTCACTGAAAACAGCATCATCAGTCTTTACTCTCTTGATCCAATTCTGTACTGAAAGAACAGAGCTGGGTTGGGAGAAAGAGAAATGAAACACCCCGGTGTCACCCCCAGTGGGGTGGGTAGGTGGGGTTGACACTGCAGAGAAGATTGTTTCTGTGGTTGTTTCTGCTCCAGCGCTTTTCTGTGAAGTCACCCGGGGGTCTGTGAGGGTCACGGAGCATGGGGGAAGACGATGCTCTCTTCTGTGTTGGGCTCTGTTTCCGTCCGTGTTCTTCTGTCTTCCGGTGGCTTTCTGGAAGGGCGATTACTCCTAGATGACTTGGGAGTGGAGAAGGGAGGGCTCTCCAGAATCAGGGGAGGTCTCTTTATTCCTTAGGTTAGGGTACCGAACCAGGGTCCTCCAGGAACAGTTTCTCCATATTAGCTCTCAATTCCATGTGTAAGAAGGGGAGGAAAAAAGAATTGGAAATATGCTATCCATTTTGAGAAACAACCCTGACGGGGACACTGAAAAGAGCCTAGCAGTCCCCTCCCCACCACATGCTGGCAAATGTCCTGGCTTTAGGGTCAGGATCTGGGGTTGTGTTCTAGTCTTGTTGCCTCCTAACTGAATGACTTCACTTCTAAGGGTTTGCCTTCCTTATCTGCATAACGAGGAGGGGGATAATTGTGTAAAAAGTATCTCTAAGTATCAATGTTGTACAAGGGACAGTTAATTCTACTTCAGGTAAAGTAAGACCATTAGACCCCACATGGAAATATCATCCCTTGGCCTTGACACGTAATACCTTGGGACTCTGTCCAGACCATGACTTTCTTCAGGATCTCCTGTCTTCCCAGGGCTCCAGACAACCAAGAGGTAAGCAGGAGCCTTCTGGAATTCTCCCTGTCTCTTGTCAAGGGCATCTCCTTCCCCCTCTTTGCTTCCTTGTAAATGCTCTTCCCTGGCCTGTGGTGCCTCTCCTGACTTGTTTGTTAGGCTATTCCTGACTCATGGCCCAGGACAAACGCGACCTGCTCTCTGTAACTTTTTCTGACTCACTGAGAAAATCAATTTCTTGCTCATCGTGTTCCTGTAGAACACCACGGAGTCCTCTGTTACTGCCTAATCAAGTCTAGTTACAGCTGTTTCTTACACTTCTGTCTTTCTCGTTAGACTGTGAGCTCTTCCAAGTCAAGGATTGCGTTTTCTTACTCAGGACCAAGGATGGAGATGTGCTCAGGCATCTTTGTTTTCATAGCCATGCCACTAGGATAGGGCTTGAACCCTCTCCCACAACACAGAAGAAGGAAGGGTTGATTGGGAAGGAAGGGGAAGGAGGTGTGTAGTGATGCTTCTCTGGTTTTTCAAATGCCTGCAAATTAGGAGAAAAGGAAATGGCATGGGCAAGACCCAGTCAGTCTTAAGATTCAGTCATTTGCCCAGCAACGTGTACCCACAGGAGGAAGAAATTCTGCATGAAATAAAGAATGAACTGAAGCTAGAAGACCTGGGTTCAAGTCCATTTATTGACAGAGGTATCCTGGGCATGTCAGCCATTCTAGGCCATGGTTTCTGGCCCAGGGGAAAAATAGTTGTTTTATGGTTGTGATGCCAGGTAGGGTGCAGTGTGGGTTCTTTTGACTTGGCCACAGAAAAGAATTTCAAAGCAAGTCTCAAGTATAGTTTAAGACAAAATTTATTAGAGAGAGACATGCCCAAAGGGCATGGGTTCCTTAAGAGAAAGAACTCACTTGCCTTTGACCTGAAGTTTTATATACTTTTACAACCATGATTAAGCAAACCATGAGTTAAGAAAGGTAGGCTTCAGGTATCTGGTCATGAGTACTGATTATCACCTCTTCACCTTCCATGAGCTTAGTGGGAATGGGCTGCAGGTGGCTGATCATGAGTTTTGATGACCATCTCTCAACCTTCCAAGGCCAAAAGGACCTTCTAAGTAATTAAAGGTATTGCCTAACTAGATTTGGGTTTTTCTTAGAACGTCATTTCTGCATTTTGGGTAATTCCCTATTGTGTCTATGATTAACTGCACTGGTAGATCCACATTCCAGCCCACAAGATGGCCAGGTCTGTTGTGCCTGGTCAGTCGAGTGAAGGTTGTGTACCCATAGAAAGATGTCTGAATGTTTACCCTATTTTAACTTAAACCTGCCTATAAGAAGCTCATCTGTCTCTGTCTCACCTGCGCTGAGTAACCTGCCTCAGCTGTATAGCAAAGACAGTGCAGTACTACCTGTTTACCAAATCCTGTTTCCTTTCCTTCTGAGTATCCAGCCTCCCTCAGAATTAGTGTGTGGCTAAGTCCTGGCCAATGAAAGTGGGTGAAACTGCCATTCCCCATGTCCAGGTCTGGCTCATAGAAACATTCCCCTGGGATGTTCCAGTCTCTCTCTCTCTCTCCCTGTCTGTGCATGTGTATGAGAAGCGTCCCTCCTTTCTGCTTCCTACATTGAACTGTGATGAGAACAAGAAATACTTTCATTACGTTAAGCCACTGAAATCTTGGGGTCATTCTTTATAGCAGTTAGCCTACTTTGACAGGGTTTAAGTGGATAAAATTCTTCAGAAACTTCAAAGTTCTATACGAATGTTACTGGTCATTATTACGGCTTTTATTCTAGAAAAGCATGTGAGTGCACAGCTGGGGATTCCCCCCACCCCCCAGGCTCTATTAAATCCCTCGAGTCTTCTCAAGGATGGTGGGGGAACTGGGAAAAATGCAGCGAATGGTGTGACTGCACGGTGGTGTGCACGGCTCAGTGTCAGGGGTAAGACTCCTTCCAGGAAGAGGAGCCCTGACTGACGGTTCCATCATGCTTGGAAGAGTAGGCTGATCTCAGAACAGACAATGGGTGTCAGGAACCAGCACGGGGGGCATCCGATGGGCCTGGGTCCGCTGCCTGGGCAGTGGCTACTTGGGGGCTGGAATTGAATCAATTGTCAACAAGCCTTGGAAAGCTCTGTTGGTCCTGTGAGCCACCCAGAGCTCTGTTCCTATCAGACACGGCTGCTCCTAGTGTTTGATCACACTTGGCTATTAACCAGAGTCTTCTGACCTGGCCCAGCAGAGACCTGACAGAAGACACAGGACATTCGGCGGATATTGACCCATCCCACCATGTGGGCAGGGGGTGGGGTGTGGTATGGAGGGATCCAGACACCAGCCTTCTGGGTGTTTCTCCAAGGAAGCCATGAGCAATCGGAGGACAATTGATGGAAAGAAGAGGGAAGGCAAAGGTAGCGCTCCCTTATTGATCACCAGTCATGGGGCAGGCACTTTATCTACATGAACTTTTTTCATCCTTATGACAACTCTGAGATAGGGATCATTATTCCCACACCTACAGACAAGGAAACTGAGACCCAGGGAGGTAGAGTAATTTGCCCAGGGTCACACAGCTAGTAAACATTAGAGCCAGGATTCATACCTCAGTCTCTATGACTTAAAAGCCTGTGTCCTGACACTGCACCTTGCCCTTCCCAACAAGGTAGAGGAACAATCCCTTCACTGGGTCTGGCCCGAGAAAAGGGACCCCCTAGTTTAGTCTAGGGATTCTTCATGGCTTTGCCTTCTTTCACTAGCAGATCTGTGCTGAGGAGCATTCGTTTATTCTTGAGTTTGGGAGAAACTCCTTGTGAGCGCATAAAGCCTCAGGTCAACAGGAAGAGGCCACCAGGAAAAGGAAATGGGGAGAACAGGGGGCAGGTGAGTACTGGGGTGAGGGAAAGGAGGAGTGACGGGGAGAAAGAAAAGGAGAGAGAAGAAGCTGAGAAGGTAAACATAGAAAGAAAGAGAGAAAGAAGCAAGGGCCAGAGGAAGACATTGCCTCCCTGGAGGTTTTCGTCTGGACTTGGGTGTTTTCACTGTGGGAAGGGAGGTGGCAGGTGGCCAGTGCTTGGGTGTCCTTCAGTGCCTGAGAATCCCTTAGGGCCTGCTGCTTCTCTGGTACCTAGCTGGTTCCCAGTTTACCCTAACCCCAAAGCTGAGAACAGTGTCACCTATTTTCAATTGAGCAATCGGTCATTCAAAACCTAGCCCTTCCCGAGTCTCTTCCTGGGGCCACACCAGCCACGCCTTCAGCACGGACCTGCTTTTTCTTGGGATGCGGGCAGGCTGTGTCTGGGAGAATCATGCTCTCTGGTTTGGATGTGCCTAGCCTGGGAGACCAGGGCAGATGCCACCATGGGGCTTCCAGGCAGGCCTGCCGTGACCATCTAGCTGGCTCCCCTGGGAAACGCCTGGTACATTGATGCCACATTTGTCTTTTTCAAGCTGTCAATCCATTAATGTTTATGTCTAACCCATAAAGCCTTCAACAACAGTCAGCGCCACTTCTCTGATCCTGACGGGGAGAGGATAATGCATCGAAAAGAAAGTTGCTTCTCCAGACACAGGTCTCTTGTTCAGAGAATCTCGGGGCTGGGCCACAGAATAGCTGGAGTCCTCCGGGAGCCTCCCCACACTCCAGCCTCCCTGCTAGTTTCCCCGGAGCCTTCCAGTGGGGCTGAGCTCCAGGGACAGTAATGAGGATCCTGGCTAGTGGCTTGTGGCAAAGATGCGCTTGGTGTATTTTTCTCAGACTTCGAGTTAAGTAGGAGGAATGAGCAGCAGCTGTGCCTCTAGAAATACACCCTGGTGACCCGGAGATGTGCCCATGTGTTGGCATCAGAAAGGAAAAATTGTGCAGGCAGACTCTCATTAAACCTTACATGAGAATTCCCCTGTTGTGGAAAATCGAGATTTTGCATGGTGTTTTAAAGTTAATCCGTTACCAACGACTTGTTTATTTTACTTTCAACATAGCCCTTTTTTAGGGAAGAAATGGCTTTAGTCATGCTCCTAATTTTAAGAGGCTCTGCCGAGTCTTTTTCACTGGCTGAATTATAACAAGACCAGTGAGGTCATAGTCAGTGGATTAATTATAGCACGGCTAGTGAGAAAAATTCAACCTCCTGCGATAAACACAGCTTCGCTACTTTAAGTGAACAATTTCCTACAGCAAACGTTCTTAACACCTGTCTCGAATAGCAAACTCCAGTGGTCTACTGGTTACAAGACAACAGTCCTTAGCACTCTTAAACTATTCGATATTATAGAAAGGCTTTGCCTTCTTTTTAGACATAGACTTAGATGGAAACTCAACTTGATGACGGGATGCATACAAAATATGAATTTAACCTACATTTTGTATCTGATATGTAAATATGTTCTTACCTTTTTCATCTGTCTAAGCAAGGTCCCATGCTAGTCCAAGGCCTGACATCCTCAAAACACTTATGTCAATAGCTTCTTTCCTTCGTGTTTGTTCTGAATGTTTTTTTCATTAGCTGCCATTTAGTCAAGGTTGAATAAAAGAATCTGGGGATTATTATATACTATATTTATGTGGAATATATATGTGGAAAAATATATACGGAAATATGTAGATTTCCATATCTATTTGTAATATTTGCGGAGAGAGCTGCTCTGCAGTCTAATGGGGATAGATTTGGAAAGAGCTGGAAACTTGCCTGGTAAGGAAGGAAAGTAGAGGGGCAGCTTTATTCACATTTGCTCCTCTCTTGGGTACCACCTGAGGTCTAAATTTGGAGGCCTTCCTTGCCAGGGAGCGAACCCTGGGAAAACATCAAAGCGTAGCATCCGAGAATCAGAAAGGATAGATGGCATTTTCTGTCTAATCCTCATCCAGTGTGTGATTTTTGCGTGGACTGTATCCATCGTGTGATGGATACACGTGTGATGGATACCCATGAGCACAGCGCTCACTGCAGGCCTGACACGCAGCCAGTGCTTGGTGAACGCTGAATGATTAGATGGATCAGTAAGCAGCCCCATCTCCCAAGCTGCTTGTGTGTCTGGGTCCCAGAGAATGTACCGATTCTCTCTTTTTACACAGATCCTTTACCTATAACCAGTTGTGGCTCTTGCCAGTTGGTGCCCTGTCTCTCTCCCCTGGGCTTGGGCAATGAATGATGGTGGGAACAATTAGAGGCAGGCTGCTCCCAAGACACCTTGAGTGGTCATCCTGGTGGTTGGATGACAGGCTGGGCATACTCTGGCTGTGCTGTGTTGGTCTTTTCTTAGACCAATGAGCTCAAAGGATTGTCCCTACTGTCATCTCATGCATTTTCCTGATGTCCCAGGGAAGGGCAGGATCATTCTATTTCACTAGATCAGAAGTTGGCCGAGTTTTTCTGGAGGGGGTCATATGGCAAATATTTTAAGATCTGTGGGCCATACAGTTTCTGTCGCAGCTGCTCAATTCCGCCATTGTAGTGTGAAAGCAGACACTGATCACAGGTAAACAACTCTAGTTGTATTTCAATAAAACTTTATTTATAAAAGCAGTGGGCCAGATTTGGCCCACGGGCCACACTTTGCGCTAAACCGTGAAGTCCACGAAACAGGGAGTGTGTCTGTTTTTGTCTGAGAGGGAGTACGCAGTAGTGGTCAAAATCATAGTCTGGAATCTGATAGCTTGGGTCCAAACCCTGTTCTGTCACTTCCTAGGAGGCGACTATGAGCATGATGCTTAACTTCTCTGTGCCTCAGGGTCCTCGTCTGAAAAGTGTCTGTCTCATAGGGCTATTGTGAGATAATAAGAGAATTAAGTGAGATGATATAGGACACTGAACTTTTATGCCACACGTAAAAAGCACATAGTGACGGTTAGATATCATTAATTTGATCTCCGATACTTAGCGCAGTGCCTGGCATGGTGAGGATGCTTAACAGATATTCATGTCATGAACTGAGGTCCAGGATGCAAAACATGTTGAGTGCTGTCTCCGAGGGAGGGAGCAGCAGCACATGAGGTCGCAAGGCTGACCTCCAGACTTCCAACCTGTCCTCCTGAAGCCTTCAATGGCACAGCGAGTTCTTGTTAGGAAGACTTCAAGCTATTTCTTGTGTTATCATCTTCTACAGGACAACTTTTTTTGTAGGTTTATTGCCGCCACTCTCCTAACCCTACAAAACATCCCCCTGAAGGGATGGAGGTTAGGAAAAATCTCTTTGACTTCTAGATTATTCTCTGTGTGTGTGTGTGTGTGTGTGTGTGTGTGTGTGTGTGTGAGAGAGAGAGAGAGAGAGAGAGAGAGAGAGCCTCCGCACCTCCTTCAGTCCTTCACTGGCCTCAGCACCAGCCTTTTCCAAGGTCTGACATGGGGGAGTAGTGACAGGGGAGTGGGACAGAGTCTGGGTAATAGGGCAAAGGTGAGAGGACAAAGGTGAGAGGGTGTGGCACACGAAGGGGCAGTCTCACCCTAGGTGAGGATTTGCCGGCCTCACCTATTCTGCCCCCTTGACTGCCTGGCTGGGGGACCCAGCTTGGGAAGACTCCCACTTAGGAAAAGACAGTAAGGATGAATTTCACACCCCGTTTAGCTCTCCTGGCACGCCCGCTTCACACCTGAGTAGCTGCTGCTGAGCCCTTCTCGTCACTTTCCTCCCCTCTTCTCAGCTGCCAGCCAGAAGGCAGAAGGCAGAAAGTGGGTGGGTGGGTCCTGCCCCTCCTCTAGTGGGCCGGGGAGATGGGGAAGCCTCAGGTGGGGAGAGGGCAGGGGAGGAAGGAAGCCAAGAGCTGAGGATTGCGGGACAGTGGCATCTGTTTCTAGACGGAGGGGGTGGGTGATGGCCAAGAGCCACGGGAAGGACTTGGGTGAGCCCATGCAGCTGCAGGTGGATAGTGCCGAGGAGGAACCCGCCAAGGGAGGACTCCCTCTGCGTGAGGATCAGGCCTGAGCATCAGCACTCAGCCCTCTGGGAGGTGTTCCCTCCATCTTACCGAGAGCGGGGGAGCTGCCCCAGCAGACAGGACTGCATACTCACCTCAGGAGGGGGTTGGAGAACGACCCCCCAGCCAAGCCTCTCCCAGGGCTCTGTGTAGAGTGATGACAAGGTCCCTGCTCTCTTTTTCATGTAGGGGCTGACCCTCCCTCCTTCTCAAATGTCTCCAGAGGAAGGCTGGGAGTTGGAGAGATGTCAGAGAGCTTTGCTCTGTGCTGGCTCTGGTTGCTACAAACCAGCTCCTCTTGGTTGGACCAAAGTTTTTCCACCCTCCTGGCAGCCAACTCTTTCCATAAATGGAAATTATGAGCCAAATGTCTCCTGGTTGGACTTCTTTGCAGGGCCCAGAGAGTGACTATCCCCTAAAATTTTGCACGGCTGTTTCCTTTCTTGCCTTTCCTTCGTCCCAACCCCCCTCCTTTAAAAATCATGGTGGCCTCTTGTAGCAAGTCCACCAGATGGGCTGCTGGAGGGTCTCAAGGACTAGAGGGAAGTCACGGGGGCACCACCAAGGGTGAGGCTGCAGTGAGAGGGAGACTGCAGCCAGGTGTGAAGGTGTGGCACTCGCTTAGGTTTGGGTTCCAGGAGGTCAGTATGACCAGGGCTGGATGACCTCCAAGCTCCAGTCACGGGTATTTCTTCCTATCCTTCCCAAAATCTCAAAAGAGAAAGGCACTGGCAGGGGAATGGTCTAGGGGGCTTTGAAGAGAGGGAGTGTGAATCCGGGTTTTTCTTGGAAAAGGAAATGGCTTGCACTTGCCCCTGGGTGTCCTGCCAGATTGGCTACTAGCAGCTTAGTGCTTTCTTTTGTCCCTCTCCACAGGGCCTCTTAATCTGGCAGCACTGAACCTTGGATGGGAAGTTTGCGAACACCCTGAGGTGGCATGTGTGTGCTTATTTGTTTATGGGTGTTTTGGGGTGTTTTTTTTTTCGGGGGGGGGGGCGGCGGGGAGGAGGCGTAGCTTTGATTGGATTGGCAGAGAGGTCAATGGCCTCAAAGGTGTTAAGGAAGCTGGGCTCGGTGGCTCAGCCTGTAATCCCACGCCTTTGGGAGGCTGAGGTGGGTGGACTGCCTGAGCCCGCGGGTTCGAGACCCACCTGCGGGGTCGCCTGGCGAGACCTCATCTCTACAATAAATCAAAAAATTAGCTGGGTGTGGTAGTGCACGCCTGTGGTTCCAGCTACTTGGAAGGCTGAGGCGGAAGGCTCGCCGGAGCCCAGCAGATCGAGGCTGCGGTGGCCGGGAGCGGCCACGGCACTCTAGTCTGGGTGACAGAGTGAGACTCCAACTCAAAAAAACAAAAAAAAAGTTGCTAAGGAACACTGATGATTGTCTACGGAAGCAAAAAATTGCTCTGGGGAAGTTTGGTGTGGGAGTTCCTGGTGTAAGCGGGAAATTTTGTCTTTGGGGATGAATGCAAGTCAAGGACGGGAACCAGGGGACTTGTTAGAGTTCCCTGGCCTCTATCTCTAGACCTCAGGAGAACTTCTGTTGTGGGGCCCTTAAGAGCGCTTGTAACATTCACCCTTCCCTATATCTTTTTTACACTCTGTCTCTTTGCTGTTAAAGCAAAACAGAACAAAACATTAAGAATCAAACGACCGCCGGGCTCGGTGGCTCAGCCTGTAATCCCGCGCCTTGGGAGTCTGAGGTGAGCGGATTGCCTGAGCCCGCGGGTTTGAGACCCGCCTGGGCAGGCGAAACCTCATCTCTACAATAAATCAAAAAAAAAAAAAAAAATTAGCCAGG
>CAUYQG010135024.1:0-34946 GCA_963574415.1 Tarsius wallacei
TCTTGTTCCAGTTTTCAGGGGAAATGATTCTAGTTTCTGACCATTTAGCAATATGCTAGCAGTGGGTTTGTCATAGATGACACTTACTGTTTTGAGGTATGTTCCTTTATACCTAGATGTTTGAGGGTTTTTATCAAGAAGTGAGGCTGGATTTTATCAAAAACTTTTTCTGCATCTAATGAGATAATCATGTGGTTCTTGCTTTTGCACCTGTTGATATATTTAATGACATTTATGGTTTTGCGAATGTTGAACCAGTCCTGCATCCTGGGGATGAAGTCTACTTGGTCTTGGTGGATGATATTTGAGATGTGTTTTTGGATCCAATTTGCTAGAATCTTGTTGAGAATTTTTGCATCTATGTTTGTAAGTGATATTGGCCTGTAGTTCTCTTTCTTTGTTGGATATTTACTTGGTTTGGGTATCAGTGTTATGTTAGCTTCGTAAAATGATTTGGGAAGAATTCCATCTTTCTCAATTGCCTGGAATACTTTCAATAGGATTGGTATCATCTCCTCCTTGTACGTTTTATAGGATTCTGCTGGAAAGCCATCTGGTCCAGGTCTTTTTTTTGTAGGTAGTTTTCATATGACAGAGTCAATTTCCTGGGTTGTTATGGGCCTATTTAGTGTCTCAATGTCTTCTTGTTTTAATCTGGGGAGGTTGTGTGATGTCAGAAAGTCCTCCATTTCATCTGGGTTTTCAAGTTTGTTGCCATATCGGTGTACATAGTAATCTCTGATAATCTTTTGTATTTCATCAGTGTCAGTTGTGATTTGATCTTTTGTATTTCTGATTGTGTTTATTTGAACTTTTTCTCTCTTTTTCTTGTTCATGCTGGCTAGGGGTCCATCAATCTTGTTAATTCTTTCAAAGAACCAACTGTTCGTTTTGTTGATGTTTTCTATGATATTTTTGTCCTCTATGTCCTGTATTTGGGTTCTTATTTTTATGATTTGGATTCTTCTGCTAAAGTCGGGGTTTTTGTGGTCTTCTCTTTCTAGCTCCTTTAGGTGATTTGTTAGGCTCTCCACTTGTGATCTTTCCATTTTCTTGATGTGTGCTCGTAGAGATATGAAATCTCCTCTTAAAACTGATTTCATGGCACCCCAGAGGTTTTGGTAAGATGTTTCCTCATTTTCATTTGTTTCCAGGAATCTTTCAATTTCTGCTTTGATTTCAGTGTTGACCCAGCCATTGTTCAGCATCATGCTATTTAGTGTCTATGTCTTTGTGGGTTTTGGGGAAATGTTGTTGGTTTTAATGTTTATTTTTATTCCACTGTGGTCTGAAAATGTGCATGGCAAAATTTCAACCTTGTGGTATTTGTTTATGCTTGATTTATGGCCAAAAATGTGGTTGATCTTAGAGTATGTTCCATGTGGTGATGAGTAGAATGTATACTCTTTGTTTTTTGTGTGGAATAATCTGTAGGTATCCACTAAGTCCATTTAGTCAAGTGTCAAGTTTAGGTTCTGGATCTCCTTTTTGATTTTTTGACTTGATGACATATCTAGGGCTGTTAGTGGGGTATTCAAGTCTCCTGCTATAATCGTGCTAGAATCAGTATCTTTTTTTAGTTTACTTAGTAGTTGCTTTATAAATGGTGGTGCTCCTATGTTGGGTGCATATATGTTTAGGATAAATATTTCTTGTTGATTGATTGAATCTTTTGTCATTATGTAGTGTCCTTTTGTATCTTTTTACATTTTTGATAGCTTACAGATTATTTTTGTCTGATATTAAGATTGCAACTCCTGCCTTCTTTTGTGAGCCACTGGCCTGGAAACTCATTTTACATCCTTTAACTTTGAGTCTGTGTGCGTCCCTTGTAGTGAGATGAGTCTCCTGGATGCAGCAAATAATGGGATCATGGTTTCTTATGCAGTCCACCATTCTGTGTCTTTTCAGTGGTGCGTTTAGTCCATTCACTAATTATTGAAATTTGGCGGTTTTTCCCTGTCATGAGGTTCTTACATAGTTGTTATTTTCCTGTTTATTTGTTGTCTTTCCTTTGGTCTTGGGGTTGATTCATGTGTGTTTTCCATCTTTTCCCTGTACTCTTGTGAAGAACTTTGCCGTTCTTTTCTCCTTTTCTTCTGTGTTTAATACTTTCTTAAGTATTTCTTGTAGAGGTGGTCTGGAAGCTGCATAGGTTCTTGGGGATTGGATGTCTGGGAAAGATTTTAATTCTCCTTCACTGATGAAGCTTAGCTTGGCTGGGTAGGTTATTCTTGGTTGACATTGTTTATCTTTGAGAACTTTGAAGATTGGGCTCCAAGCTCTGCTAGCCTAAGGGTTTCTGTAGATAAATCTGCTGCTATTCTAAGTGTTCTTCCCTGGTAGGTAGTCTGACCTCTTTCTCTTGCTGCCTTTAGGACTTTTTATTTTATACCTACTTTGTTTAGGTGAATTATTCTGTGTCTGGGAGTTGGTCTTCTCATTTTTTGTCTTGCAGGGGTTCCCTGAATCTCTTGTGCTTGAATTTTTGCTTCAGTGATGAGATGAGAGAAGTTTTCCTGAATGGTTTCATGAAATGTTTGTTCCAGTATGGTCTCTGTCTCTCTTTCTGCCTCAGGAAGGCCAATTACTCTTTGGTTTGGTCTCTTGATGTAATCGTTCATTTTTTGAAGGTTTTGTTCTGTTTTTTTAAGCTTCTTTTCTATGTTTTTGACAGTTTGGGTTAGTTCTGTATTTTGGTCTTCAAGCTCTGAGATTCTTTCTTCTGCTTGGCTAATTCTGCTTTCCATGCTTATTAGTTTATTGTTTATTTCAATCACAGTATTCTTTACTGTTGTTATCTCATTTATCAACTCCTTCTTATTTTCCTCTTGTCTCTCCTCAATTCTTTTTATTCTCTACTAATGTCTTGATGTCTGGGTTTGCAGTCTGTGACCAGTCATTCTGGGGGCTCTTCATTGTTTGCATGCTGAAGTCTGTTTTCTCAATATCTGATCTCCCAAGGGGTCTGTTGAGACCTATATTCTTCTTTTGATTTTTCTTTATTTGTGTAGATTTGCCTTCCCACTTTTTCCTTTTTATTTTTTTCTCCCTCTGTCTTCTTTAAATCCTTTGTTCAGGGATGGTGGGGTTGTTTTTTGCTTCTGTTTGCTCAATCTCCTATTCTTCCTTATGAGAATCTTCTAGCTTTGTTCGATTCTGAGGCTGGACTATAGGTTGAGGATTATACCTTTTGCAGCTTTGAGATTTATTTGAGGGGGGAGCTGTGATTCAAAATTTATCTGCAAATCCCAATATCTACTGACAGGTGTATGGATACCCTGGATCTTGCTTCCCACTGCCTTGTAATCTGTTCATGTAGTGGGGGTATTGGTTTGCTCCCAGGAAGTAAAATGATATAAGAAAACGGAAAGAAATGGAACAGGGAGGGGGGAAGGGGAAGGTGGAGACAGGAGAGTAAAAGGGAGAACAAGCAGAGGTACCCACTAATACATGAAAATATACCTGAAGACAGATAAGAGTAAGAGAAAACAAAAATAAAAACAAACAAACAAGAAACAGTGACAACAACAAACAAACTATGGGATATAATCATACAGTCACACAAGCTGAGCAACCTCCTTAAGATGTACTGTTCCCTTACACAACCATGAAGTCTTAGCTCCCAAGTTGGAGGTAAGGCAGAGCTGGGTGGTTGAGTCACTGCAGTCTCTGCCTGGTCATAGAACTCCGGCTGTTCTCTGGTCCCGCTGTAGTCAGGGGCAAGTTGGGGGAAGTGGGGTGCGAGACTGCTGGGCGTTACTGGTCTGCATAATGGTCAGGGTGGCTAGGGGGCAGGGCAGTGTGGCCACCAAGGGAGTCCAGAGCTCCAAGGGGAACGAGCCTTGGACCTCCCCCGGTGGTGGAGGCACAGGCACCAGGGGCCTCCATGGGGGCGGCAGCTCAAGGCAGGGTTGGGTGCTTCAGCCCGGGTGGGGGGCACAGAGTTCCTTTAGGCCTGGAGGGGTGCCCCAGGAAGAGATGGAGCCTGCAGCTCTGAGGGGGGAGCACCATGGTCACCCTGGGCAACGGCGGCTTGAGATGGGGTTGGGCGCCTCTAACAGAGCAGAACTGGAGCTCCAAAGGGTGGGTGGCAGGCAGGCAGTGGCAGCTGCTTTGGGCCCCACGCAGGGCACTTCAGCCAGGAATGGAGCTGGTATCCCTGAGAGGCAGGTGCCTAGAGCCTCCCTGGGTGACTAAGGCTTGAGATGGGGCTGGGCGGGGACCCAGAACCGTGGGTGGGGACCTGGAACTCTGAAGGACTAGTACCAGCTGCAGCTTTGGGTGCTTCACCCTGGGCGGTGGTGCAGAGTTCTGAGGCGTGGGCGCTGGGGGCCTGCCTGGGCAACGGCAGCTTTTGGTCTGGTGGGGCACCCCAGGAAGGGATGGAGCCTGCAGTTCTGAGGGGCGGGCGTGGAGGGCCTCCATGGGCTGCCACAGCCTGAGACTGAGTTGGGCGCCCAGCCAGGGAGGGAGCTGGCAGCGGCTGAATGCCGGCAGATTAGTGTAGCCAGCAAGGGAGCCCAGATCTCCACAAGGTGGTATCCGAGGGCCTCCACAGGCGGTGGCGGGCGGCTTGGGGCCAGGTGAGACAGTATAGCCAGGGTGGGAGCTGGGAACTCCACGCAGCTGGGGCCTGGTGCACTTGGGGTGGAGCAGCAGTGGCAGACGGGCTGCGATAGCCAGCTGTGAGTGGGACTGAGGGTCTCCAGGCCTCAGACCTGTGTGACTGGTGGTGGTTGGGGGAGTGGGGGAAGGAAATCAAGAGTCTTTATGGGAACTCACTTTTGGAGAATCTCACAGTTCCACCTGTGCTGTCGCCATCTTACTGGAACGGCCAAGTTATAAATTTTTTTTTTGCTTCTTCTTTATATCTTCTATGGCTTTGCTGAGACTTTGTATTTCATTACTATCATTTTTAATTTTTTCTTTTGCTCAAGGATGTTCATAATTGATCACTGAATTATTTTTTCATGGCTGCTTTAAAATTCTAGTATCTCTGCCATCTCAGTTTGGCATCTATCTTTTTTTCATTCCGATTCAAATTTTCTTTTTCTTGGTATAATGAGTAATTTTTTTGCTGAGATCTAGATAGTTTGATATTATGAGACTAGATCTTATTTAAACCTCCATTTTTTGCTGGCTTTCTCTATTACCTCACTGGCATAATTGGTGGGATGGTGTTATTTTATTACTGCCAGGTGGAAGCAGAAGTCCAGATTTCCACTTGGCCTTTGTTGATGATATTCAAGGTAGGAAAGCTCCTTGTTACTGCTGACTGGACTGAGAGTTATGACTCCCCAGGTAACCACCAACACGATGGGTGGGGGGCGGATATATTACTAGCTGGCAGAGATGTAAACAGTGGCTCCGTACTTGGTTTCCTCTGATGTCACCTCAACAGAAGAGTTGGGTACCTCATCACAGCCTCATGAAGGTGAAAGTATGGACTCTTTCCTTAGCCTTTTCTGGCATGGACAAGTTGTCATTATTTTTATCCTATTGAATTATGCCAATTTCTATTAGGCATTTTGAATTTAGTGGAATCCCTGTGTCGAGTGTCTAATGGTGTGCTGGTAAATGTTTACTTACATCAAAAAAGTGTATCTATCAGCTTATTTTATTTTGCTCTGCTATAACAAAATGCTTGAAACTAGGTAATTTATAATAAATAAAAATTTATTGTCTCATGATGCTGGAGGCTGGGAAGTCAAGATCAAACCTGAAGTATGTTTTGTATGTGAATAATATTTCTACTCTACCAGCAAAATTTGTTGGTCTGGCCCAACATGATAGGCAAAGAAGGTTAACAAGAGTGTATTGGGAAATACAAAATACAATTAAGAGTGATATGAAGAGAATTTATAAAAATAATTTCTGATAAATAAAACTAGCACTATAAACTTTTTTTCTGTAAACTGCATTGAATTTATGACAATTTAGTGAAGGTATTTTACGTTTTTGAAACACCAATGACTAGAAAACAGCTTTGAGGTATTTCTTTGATCCTTTTTGATCTTAGGAAGAAACACAATTTAGATGCAGAAAAAAATAAACTTACTATACAGAATCCACAAACTCCATTTTGTTCCCAGTCAAATAAGAATATATCAGCTGTGTCTGGAAAAGCAGGTTGACGAGTTTTCTCTTGTCTATTACCATGGATGTTATCCTATTGTCTGTGAACTTTACATCTTTTTCTTAAAACTCTGAGGTCTAGTTTCAGAACTAAAAAGTAATGCATACTAAAAAAAGAGAGCAAACAATTGCTTTTAGATTGCTGAGTCATGGACAGCAGCTGATTTTAAAAGTTTTCAAAACTAGAAGTGAGGGCTAACAGGGTCAAGAGAAGTGTTGAGAACCAAGTCCCAGGTCAAGCCATGCAGGTAATCCAGATCCAGGAAATGGTGAAGAAGATGGCAAAGATTTTGCCAAGGCCAAAGAAACACAATCCACAATAAACAGAGTCAGAGAATTTATTATCAAGAAAGTGTCTTCCATAGGGCCTGCCTTGAATAAAAGCCATGTGTTTTTAGATGTTCTAGTGATATGCATGCCTGGTGAAATGGCCCGTCTCAGGACTACAAAGAGGAAACAGTGTTTTTTCCCAAGCTTTGGTGATCTTGACAAACCAAACTCTTTTACAGCAGAACCTTTTAGAAAACGGTTTAATATTATGACATATTCTAATCTGTGGCTGTCAGTTTGAGGGTTTACAAAGTAATTATATGATTCCACTTAGTGGAATCATATAATTAAAGACAGGAATGCCATCTGCTTTTTGATCAATAAATACGTCATTAAATTTTTCTCCTTCAGAATGAATTAGTGTGAAGGATGCTAAGGGTGGGTCTAGTAAACTTGTGAGCTTGTTAGGAGGCTGCTTGTAATTCTATCACTCAACTAGTTATTTCTCAGCTGACCACTTTCGGAACAAAGGTGATATACTAGCAATACATTATTTTTAATTAACTTAGAACCAAAATACAGAAGTTATAAGAAAGTCTATTTTATTGCCTTGATATTCAGTTAAATTTCAGTCTACTATAATACATACATGTATATCTTTTAGACCTATATATTTATACGTATAAAATTATATAATAAATGTTCTCTGGTCCCCAAACTGAACATGACACATGCCATTTTTACTTGGTGCTTTTCTTTTTGTAAATTATGTTATGTTGCAAAATTAATTTAGTAAAACTTGGGTCAAACTCTTCAAAGATCCTGGTTATTATTAATTATAATATTAATAGGACTTTTATAATGCAATCGATACTATTCCAATCTAAAATAAAAACAAGTATTTATTTAAAATAGTTTCTTTGTAATATAACACTCAGTAGTTTGAAAAATTTTTCTAACTGGAGGTCATTATCTTAAGTGAAATAACTCAGAAACAGAAAATCAAATATTGCATGTTCTCACTTAGAAGTGGGAGCTAAATATTGTGTACTCATGGGCATAGAGTGTGGAATAATACACATTGGAGACTCAAAAGGGTGAGCGGGCAGGATGGAGGTGAGAGATGAAAAATTACTTAATGGGCACAATGTACATTATTCAGGTGATGGTTACACTAAAAGTCCAGCTTCACCATTATACCATATATTCATGCAACAAAACTGCATTCGCACTCCTTAAATTTATACAAATTAAAAAAAATTGAGAGGATTTTGAGGAGGCTTATTTCTGTGGAAGGACTTCATAGGTGGTCATATGGTACTGGAAATGCTGCAATGCGATAGTGAAGCTGAACAAACCCTTCAAGAACATTTGGGCAGCCCCCTCAGTTGTATAGGTGAGGAATAATGCAACTTAAATTTTGTGCATTTGTATGTGACATAGACCAAATGTTGCACCCTGGGACACTGCCATGCACTGTGAAGTCTGATGTAATATGACTTGTTAATAACACAGATGGCATTCAAAAAAGTTTTCCCTTTGTGTTTTTCTCTTTTATAAACAGCTTGGCTCAAAATTCATCATTTTTGTACAAAACAAGAAGCAAGAGTCATTGACAAAATTAAATCTTCTGCTTGAACAACAGGCCAGTCTCTTTGTTAGTCAACTTTATCCTATGAACAATGGATGGATAATCCATTTCTTGTCAAGTGGCAAAGAAAAGTGTTATTTGAGAACAGTTTTAAAAAATGGATATACTTTTAAAAGAATCATTTGGTAAGTATAAATATCAAGTAAAGAAATGTTAGTTTGAAATTCTACTCTGTAACTTCTAAATGTTGGATGGACTTTGGGGTAAGTATTCTTCTCATTCATCCCATTTTAATCTAACAGAATAGAACCCAAGTATAACCCCCACCTCTAGCCTGTGAGAACCTGTGGAGTCATATTAAAATTATACTCTCTCTACAGCAAGTATAGAGACATTGGGAGTCCCTAAGTGTCTTCTATGGGCACACATGCAATTTTCTCTTATTCTATGCCCTGCCAATATCCCCTGCCCATTGGCAACTAGAGGGAAATATGTGGATGACCACTATTCCAGGGGGAGAGAATCCTGCTTTCAGACCTAGTGCTGCCCTGGTGGGAGCCCCTAGGGGCCGAACATTGCTCTTTCTGGGTCCTCCTCACTGCCCAGAGCAACATTGTGTTCCCCTGTAAATATTTCTTCACTACCCAACTGGATGAATCTGGTCTCTTGGGTCCTAAAGAAACTCATTGATTCTTAGAGACAGCAAGTTTCACAGGAAACAGTACCTTTGGCTTCTGCCTGCAACTTCATTGAGGTAGGGGTAGACCTGCCCTCTAGACCTGGGCTGGGAAAGACACACTAAGATGTTCTCTTCAGGGGGCTGTTTCTTCTACTTTCCTCTAAGATACCACAGTAAAACTTCCTGCCTTCTTTCTGAGCTTTTTTTTCCCCCCTCCATTTGCATCAATTCAGACAATAGATTCTGGAGCCCACTGACTCATCTGTTCACATGACCCTGAATCTTGGATTGGGGTCAGCAGAGAGACTCTGCTATGTTAACTGGTAATAGGTCACAGTTGTCTGGTGTACATTTGCTTCTCACAAAATCCCTGTGAGACGGTCGGGTTAACTGAGTTGCCTGATGTCACATAGCCAGTAAGAGGCATAGGCAATCCAATTCTGATTCTACCTTTCTGACTCCTCATCCATTGCTTTACCCATGACACCATGGTTTCCATTAGACATTTTCTGTCCACTCTAGAATGTTTTATCTATAAAGAACATTTGAGAGTATGATAGTTAATTTTATGTGTCAACTTGACTGGACCCAGGTGACTGCTAAAGCCTTATTTCTGGGTATGTTTGTGAGGGTATTTCTAGAATAAATTTGCATTTGAATCAGTAGACTGAGTGAAGAAGTGTGGGCCACTAGCATCCAATATGTTGAAGGTCCTAATAGGACAAAAAGTAGATGAAGGGCAAACTTTCTGTCTACTCTTGAGCTGGGTCATCCATCTTCTGCTGTTGGACATCAGCATTTTTTGGGGGGTCTAGACTTTAGCACTTACACCTTTGGCTTCTCTGGTTCTTAGGCCTTTGGCCTTGAAATGGGAGGCATGTTGTCAGCTCCCCTGATTTTCAGGGCTTCAGAGTCTGACTGAATTACACTACTTGCTTTTTTGGTTCTCCAGCTTGCAGATGGCAAATCATGGGATTTCTCAGCCTCCATAATCATGCAAAGCAATTCCCATAATAGATCTCCTCATATATTCCTATATATCCTATTGGTTCTGTTTCTCTGAAGAGCCCTGACTAATACAGAAAATATTTACTCTGAGCTCCTTATTTACAGATGAGAGCTCTGAGACCTGTTTAGGTGATTTTTCAAGTCTGGGTTGAGGGTGGAAGTCCATTAGAAAGGGCTCTGTGTCTCCTTGTGCAGTGTGTGGGTGGGGTGATGGAGATGTTGTGCCTTTGATCGATACCTTCTTTCTCCAGAGGAGTTACTTTTGGTTATTTCTCTTTGCATAACAGCCTGACATTTTTTGGGTAGTGAAGAAGCTGTTAATAAAAATGAAAGTTTTTTTAAAATTATTTTTTTATTATAAAGATTTGGGGTAAAATTCAGGGTTAGGTATACAAATATTAATTATGCAGGTACCCTTGTTGATGAGGTATGCCCCTCCCTCCTTTAGCAGTTTTCCTCAACTGCCAATCCCACTCTCCCCTTGCCCTAACAGTTTCCCACTACTGCCAAATGCTTTTTTATAGTATTATAATTGTTCAAGGTGAGAGCATATGAGTGAGAACATATGGTACTCTGTTCTTTGTTTCTGTGATAGATCACTGAGTACGATTGACTCCAAACCCATCCAAGTTGCTGTGAAGCCCATATATTTGTCTTTCTTTATGGCTGCACAATATTCCATTGTGTATATATGCCACATTTTCTTTATCCAGTCCAGCTTCGATGGGCAACGTGATTGGTTCCATGTTTTTGCTATTGTGAATAGAGCTGCAACAAACATATGTGTGTAGGTATCTTTTTTGTAGAATGATTTGAGTTCCTCTGGGTATATTCCCAACAGGGGAATTGCTGGGTCATATGGTAGGTCAATTTCTAGTTCTTTCAGAAATCACCAAGAGAAGGTTTTTATATATAAATCAGTAGAATTCTTTTTCTCTTTTTCTTTTTTTTGGACTTGGATACTCACCCGTATCTGATAATTGGCTGGTGTCTAGAACAGCTTGGCAGATGTGAATTCTTCTTGGGGAGGTGGAAACCACTTGGCCCATTTATAAAATGATATTTATGTGTAACAACTTTCTAAAGTTAGTGTAATATAGTGGAAATCCTCAGAATAAAACTCAGAATATTCAGACCCTTGCTTAGACTCTACCATTCAGTGTCTATATAACTAAAGAAAGTCATGTCAGTACTGAGTATACATTTTTGTTATTGGTAACATGACTACTATAGTAATCCCTGTTCACTGTTTAGTAAGATAACTGTAAGATTCAGATGAGATAATGTAGGGAAGCCTCATGAGTACTGATAAGTGCTCTGCCCATGTGAAGCACTATTAGTAATTAAGGTGTGTCTTAATCCTTTTGTGCTGCTATAACAAAGTATCTTAAACTGGGTGATTTATAAAGAACAAAAAATTATTTCTCACAGTTCTGGAGGCTGGTGAGTACAAGATCAAGGCTCTGTCAGGATTTCGTCTGGTAAAGGCCATTCTGCTTCCAATATGGCACCTTGTTGCTGCCTCCGATAGAGGGATGGGATGCTGTGTCCTTGCATGGCAGAAGGCATGAAGGGGCAAGAGGGAACTCTCTTCAACCTCAGGCTCTTTTATAAGGGTGCTAATTCCATTCATGAAGGTGGGGCTCTCATAACTTAATTACCCCCAAAGATCACAACTCTTAATACTGTTACACTGAGGATTAAGTTTCAACATGAGTTTTGGAGGGGACATGATCATTCAAACTATAGCAAGGTGCTTAGGTTTAAAGTGTTTTCAGCATACCCAGACTTTTGTGAAGTGTAACAATTATTGTTCAGCTGTGTTACTCTGAAGTTAGACGGTACCACAGAAGCTGTCTCTTACAGCTAAAAATGTGTTTTCTGCTGCTATAAAGATCACTGTCTTTGGAAAGTTTTGACAGAAGTATTTGAGTCAGTGTTTCTGTTGCCTGGGCAACTTAGCAAATGCACCAGTTCCATAGTATATGAGAGGCATCCACCGTTATTTTTCTGTTCCATTGAGAATATGGGTCAGGATGATAGTATTTTAAAGCAGAAAAACTCATTCTACTCCAGTCATATGGGGTTTATGAAGTTTAGGAACTCTAGAAATTTGCAGGATGAGTAGGATAGTTTCTCTCTTTGGTACCATATGTGTTACAGAAATTGAGAATTACTTCCTTTGGATCCAAGCACACTGAAGATCATAATTTGTCTTACAAGTATTTATTTCATGATATAGATGTTGGTCCTGGCCCCTGGCTATTGGGAATAAAGGTGGATTAAGCACTGGTGAGTGTGCATTCCTGAGTCACATGACTATGATGGTAACTTGCTCTACCTGTGACAAAAGATGGAGTGGTCCATTTCCTTAGAAAGCTTTCTCTTATCTCCCAAAGAAAGTTAGGGGAAAATTAAGATGGAAAGGAATTCTTCTGTATCACTTAGGTTTGATCAGAGAAGCAGAGCCACAATAAGGGATCTGAAATAAGGGGTATGTCACAGGGATTAGGCCTTACATAATTATGAGATTTGGTAAAGAAGCTGTGGTCTCTGCATTTGATGTGGCCCCGAAGTTGTCGTGAGTCTGTAGGACTGGCTGTTATGAAGGAAAGCTGGATATGAATCCAAAAAGGACAAACTCCAAGTGGAACCCATGAGGTTAAATTGGAACCTTCCAGGACAAGCTTGGACTTGAGGAAATTAAACGAAGCTCCCTGATGGGAGCAAGAATCGCTGTGAGCCTGCAAAGTTCCACGTCAGCAAGGTGAGCCAGCAGATCAATGACAACATCCAGGAGCTGCAACTGTGCCTTATGCCCATTGTCTACTTCTGACTGTTACTTCAATCTGCCTTCCAAAACTTAAGAACATTTTTCTTGTTGCCCATCCTAACCTGGCCCTATGTAGGGAAATAAATTCTGAGAAACATAGTCCAGCTTATCTAAGGTGACAGTACAACATCACAAACCTCATCTTAATAGGGCTCTTCTTTCACCTATGTTTTCAGATGAAGCCCCAGAACTGGGTTACCCTCCCACATTTCCCACTGAATTCTGTGCTCCTAGTAAAACAGAAGATGACAGGAACTTCCAATTAAGCTAATGTTTAGGACTAAAATGCGTATTAAATTAATCTACATTCAGGAGTTTTTTTGGTTCTTTTTCCACATATTTCTTCCAACAATGTTGAGATAGGTATTGTGTCATCTACATTTTATACTTGAGGGTACTGGGGTATTTATTTGAGAGGGATGATGAGGTTAAGAAAGAAACAAGGGTGGCCAGGCTCAGTGGCTCAGCCTATAATCCCAGCACTTTGGGAGGCCGAGGTGAGTAGATTGCCTGAGCAAGCAGGTTTGAGACCAGCCTGGGCAACTTGGTAAGACCCCATCTCTACAATAAATAAAAAAAAATTAGCCAGATGTGGTAGCGTGTGCCTGTAGTTTCAGCTACTTGGAAAGCTGAGGCGGATGGATCGCTGGAGTCCAGCAGGTTGATGCTGGGGTGGCCGTGAGCATACCACTGCACTCCAGCCTAAGTGATGGAGTGAGACGCCAACGCAAAAAAAAAAAAAAAGAAGAAAGGGCAATAACTACCACAAAAAACATCTTCTGGCTCTTAGGTAGGTAGCTTAATAAGACAGTCGTAAGTAAAGTCTGAAGGAAATTATTGAGATTGGGCAATGTTGCTTGGAGCTATACTTTCTTGGATGGGAGATACTTGAACGAGCTTCCTTAGAACTAGCTGTAGCTTTAGGTTGTTTACTGGTTTCTCAGTGAGCATATGGATGCTGTCCAGATGAGGATGGATTTCTGACCATGCTCATTCTGTTGTCAAGTTCATCTGAGAAATAAAAATATTGTTCTGGCGGCCTCAGCTTTCTCTTTTGCTGTTTTTTTTTTTTTTTAACCACATCAAGAACATTCCTAGTATTTTAAAATATGGGGTTATACTTATTTTAGTCATAACTTGAAACAAAAATGTTGATATTATTCAATGTATTTATGAAATCTTCACCTTCTGGAGTCTTGTCTTGCTGATGAGAAACATCTGATTTTTGAAGCATCAATTGACAGAATATGTTCTGGCAGTGAAAAGTTCAATAGCCTTTTAGGTACTTAGAACTCAGTTTCACAGAGTAGTCATTTTTCTTCTTTTTGGGATATTTGTCATTCGAAATGTTAGCACTTTGCTTAGTCATAGTAGTAGTTTGAAAGCTTACCTCTAGGAGAAAGGGCTTTGGGGAACAGAAAAAAAAATTACTTTAATTTTTAAAAACAATCTATAAGTGTGATTATTGAGGGAAATTAATCCAAAAACCATCCAGAATACTTGAACTAAGAACTCTTAGATCTTTCTATTTTCTTTTTTTGTTCATCATCAGTTCAACTGGGCACCATACTGTATTCTGAGAATTCATAGATGAGTAAGATATGTTCTTGTTCCAAAGGAGTTTTGAGTCTCGTAGAATATAAACAAATTAAGTATTCAGAATATTATTAAAAAGTCTTCCAGGTAATTATAGGGTCACAAAAGTGAAGAAAAAATTTCATAGAGAAAGCCACTTTCCCACAAGACTTAAATGTTGAATAGGCATTTCTTAAGCCACGGCTTCCTAATATGAGTGACCAGGCACATGGATCATAGGTGTGTTAAATTATCAAATTCCTGGGTCTTTGGGCTCTTGGAGACTCCTCTATATACTTTAGCAGGCTGTATAAATATTATTCTTTTAAAATGCATGCCATGACATTAAAAATGTTCAAGATCACTTCTAAGCCAAAACATGAGAAGAAAAAAGAGTATAGGAAGGTCCCAGAGCAGAGACTAGGGTGTGACTCATGACCATTTGTGGGGACATCTAACAAATTTTGAACTGGGAGATACATGCTCAGATTTGAAAATAAATAAGTTCACTCTTCTCAAAGTATGTAGGTTGGATTGGAATACAGGCATACTTTGGAGATACTGTGGGTTTTATTCTAGATCACCACAATAAAATGGATATCACAAAAAGTAAGTGACACAATTTTTTTTTGGTTTCTCGGTGCATATAAAAGTTATGTGTACACTATATTGTGGTCTATTAAAAAAACAATAGGATTATATCTTAAAAATGTACATACTTAAATAAAAGATACTTTTTGCTAAAAATTGCTAATGATCCTCTGAGCTTTCATCGATTCATAATCTTTTTGCTGGTGGAAGATCTTACCTTGATGTTGACGGCTGTTGACTGATCAAGGTACTGGTTGCTGAAGGTTGGGATGGCCACAGAAATTTCTTAAAATAGTACAGCAATGAAGTTTGTTATATAGATTGACTTTCACCACAAAAATTGACTCTTCCATTCATGAAAGATTTCTCTGGAGCCTGTGATGCTGTTCGATAGCATTGTTCCCATAGCAGAAAGTCTTTCAAAATTGAATTCAGTCCTCTCAAACCCTACTGCTGCTTCATCAACTAAGTTTATCTAATATTCAAATCCTTTGTTGTTATTTCAGCAATTTTTGTAGTATCTTTATCAGGAGTAGACACCCCCTCCCTTCTCCCCTCCCTTTTAAGGTTTAAATGGCTTTATTGTTACAAGGGGGACTGAGCAGGGCCCATGCATGTGGTCCCAGGATGTCACCATGGAAACATCAAGATGTCATGATTGCAGAAGAGGTGACTGGAATTGAACAACATGATCCAGGGAGACTGACCAGTAATGCAGGAGCCATGATCAGGACAGCTGGTGGGGTGGCAGATCACAGGCAGGGAGGACAGTGCCTCACTCCTGCTTCTTGTTGCCCTCTAGGTGTGACAGGACCCAGCCCGCTGGCAGGAGGACACAGGAAGCAGGAGGTGATCCCAATGGCAACATCCATGGTCCCAAGCTGCTCCTGCAGGGGCTTTGAATGGACCTGGGCATGCAGAACCAGGAGTCCCTGATCTGAGCCCATCAGGCCTGTAGCAACAGCGACATGAGGATGGACATGACTGCTTGAAATAGACCCCAGACAGCCCCCCCTTTGTTACTATTTATAAGAAGCATCTCCTTATCTATTTGAGTTTTATCATGAGATTGCAGCAATTCAGTTACATATCAAGCTCCACCTCTAATTCTAGTTCTCTGGCTATTTCCACTACATCTGTGGTTACTTCTCCCACTGAAGTCTTGAAGCCCTCAAAGTCATCCAAGAGGGTTGGAAGTAACTTCTTCCAAATTCCTGTTAACGTGGATATTTTAGCCTGCTCCCATGAATCACAGATATTCTTAATGTCATCTAGAGTGGTGAGTCCTTTCCAGAAGGTTTTCAATTTACTTTGCCCAGATCCATCAGAGGAATCCCATTCTATGGCAGTTATAGTCTTTCAAAATGTATTTCTTAAATAATAACATTTAAAAGTTAAAATTACTCTTTGATCCATGGACTGAAGAATGGTTGTTGTGTCAGTGGGCACGAAAATAACATTCATCTTGTATATCTCCATCAAAGCTCTTGGGTGACCAGGTGCATTGTCAATAAGCAATACTCTTTTGAAAGAAAAGTTTTTTTTATTTTTTCTTAATAGTAGGCCTCGATAGTGGGCTTAAAATACTCAGTAAACCATGCTGTAAACAGACGTGCTGTTATCTAGGCTTTGTTGTTCCATTTATAGAGCATAAGCAGAGTAGGTTTAGTGTATTTCTTAAAGGCCTTGAGATTTTCAAAATGGTTGGTGAACATTGGCTTCAACTTGTCACCACCTGCATTAGCACCTCACAAGTGAGCTAGCCTGTTATTTGAAGCTTTGAAGTCAAGGCATTGACTTCTCCTCTTTAGCTGTGAAAGTCCCAGATAGCATCTTTTCCCAACAGAAGCCTGCTTCATCTACATTGAAAATCTGTTGTGTGTTGGCTACCTGTATGTCTTCTTTGAGAAACGTCTATTCCTGTCTTTTGCCCACTTTTTTGTCTTTTTCTTTTTGGCACGTTTGAGTTACTTGTAGATCCTGAATGTCAGGCCTTTGTCAGATATACAATTGGCAAATACTTTCTCCCATTCCGTGGGCTGTCACAAATCATCAGAGAAATGCAAATCAAAACCACATTGAGATACCACCTAACCCAAGTAAGAATGGCCATAATTAATAAAACAAAAAATGGCAGATGCTGGCAAGGATGTGAAGAAAATGGAGCATTTCTACATTGTTGATGGGGATGCAAACTAGTTCAAACTCTTTGGAAAACTGGCAATTTCTAAAAGAAATAGAAATTGGCCTTCCATATGGCCCAGCAATCCCCCTACTGGAAATATACCTGGAGGAATGCAAATCATTCTACCAAGAAGATACTTGTACATGCATGTTTACTGCATCACTATTTACAATAGCAAAAACAAGGAACCAACTATGTTACCCATTGAAACTGGACTGGATAAAAAAAATATGGTATATATACACAATAGATTATTACACAGCCATAAAGAAGGACAAACATACACACTTCACAGCAACTTGGGTGGACTTAGAGTCTATAATACTCAGTGATCTATCACAGAAACAGAGAACTGAGTACCACATGTTCTCACCCATAAGCAAACTCTGAACATACTATAATAGTATAATAAAGGGATTGGCAGTAGTGGGACACTGCCAGGGGAGGGGGGTAGGCACATAACATCAATAAGGGCATCTGATCTTAAACCAGGTAAAGTGGAGACCAAAGGGAGACCCAAACTTTACCTGTACGACGGCCACTTATATACCTAATCCTGAATTGTACTCCACAGCTTTAAAATAAAATAAAAAAAAGAAAATCTGTTGTGGCCAGATGTGATGGCTCATGCCTGTAATCCCAGCACTTTGGGAGGCCAAGATGAGAAGATTGCCTGATCCCAGGGGTTAAGAGACCAGCCTGGGCAAATTGGCAAGACCTCATCTCTACTATATATAAAAAACTTTGCCAGGCATGGTGGCGTGTGCCTGTAGTTCTAGCTACTTGGAAGGGTGAGGTGGAAGGATTGCTTGAGCCCAGAATGTTGAGGCTGTGGTGACTGTGAGCATGCACTGCACTTCAGCCTGGGTGACAGTGAGACTCCAATTCAAAAAAAAAAAAAGAAAAAGAAAAAGAAAATCTGTTTAGTGTTGCCACCTTCACCATGACCTTAGCTAGATCTTCTGGATAACTTGCTGTGGCTTCTACATCAACTTTCACTGCTTTACCTTGTGCTTTTATGTTATGGAGATGGCTTCTTTCTTCAAACCTCATGGACCAATCTCTGCTAGCTTCCAACTTTTGTCATGCAGCTTCCTCGCCTCACTTGGCTTTCATAGAATTGAAGAGAGTTAGGGCCTTACTCTAGATTAGGCTTTGGCTTAGGGGAATGTTGGGGCTAGTTTGATATTCTATACAGATTACTCAAACTTTCTCCTGTTTTGCTTTCTTATCATTTATGTGTTTACTGGAGTCACACTTTTTATATACTTCAAAAACTTTCCCTTCATTTTCACAACTTGGCTGTTTGGCAAGAGGGCTAGCTTTTGGCGTATCTTGGCTTTTGACATGCCTTCCTCACTAAGCTTAATAATTTCTCATTTTTTTAATTTAAAGTGAGAGGTGTGGGGATCTGGGGAAGATGGTGGCTGAGCCAGTCAAACTATGCGAATCCTTGTGTGAGTGAGTGTATGGAAAATTTTAGGTACATGCTGGTGAGCGAGTGGGTGTGTGAGTGACCGAGTGAGGTCCAGGGAGCTGGTGGCCCAGGCTCTCCTGGTGCAGTGGCTAGTGCCACAGCTGCTGGGCTTGGACCTCAGCGATTCCCAGGACGAAGAAGCCGAGCGCCATTTTATTTTTCTTTTCTTCTTCTTCTTCTTTTTTTTTTTTTGATAAACAAACCCTCCCTGGGAAGAAAATGCTGGGAGAGACTGTCTAAGTGGGGGCTCGTGAGCAAGTGGCCAGGCCCCTGGTGCAACAGCTGGTGCTGCAGCTTCTTTGCTTCATCCTTGGCCTATCCCAGGTCACAGAAGTTGAGCACCATTATTTTTTTAAAAACAGACAAAAGTGCTGGGAGAAAATATTGCCCCAGGCTTTCCCTCACTGTTGCAGCAGGAGAAAGACTGCCGGTTTCTGGCTTTGCCTCACCACTTCAGTGCCTGGCAGGGCACTGGCGGCAGGGGCTGTGGAGAGACCATAGAGGCAAAGCCCCATGGAAGAGGACAAGAGAGGCACCCCACCACCATCTTGAAGGCGGGGCAGGAAAGTGCTCTGACTCGCTCACCATGGAGCAACATACCTGATCTCTGTGACTGGCAGATCAACTACTCAGGAATTGATCGTGACCCAGAGGGAATATCCTGAAAGCACAAACTTCAGAGGGACCAGATGAATGCTGAGTTCCAGGTGCTCCACCCCCTACCCTGATCCAGCTGTGGGACAAAGGGTGTGGCCAGAAAAGAATGAGGAAGAACTCCAAAGAGATCAGTGGTGAGTCCGGGGCTGACACAAACCCCCTCCTCCCCAGCAATCCTCTGAGTGTCAGACCCACACAGCTGAGCCATAAATGAGAGAGACAAACCCAGGCAGAGCCTGGATAGGCCTGGCTGTGGGACCACCCCCCCGCCCCTGTGAGTACATACCTGGGGAAGAGATAATCCTGTACCCCCATTGGAGGAGATCTCCCTGACCATATGAGAATGGGAGGATAGGACTGCAGTCCCACCCATTCTCCTTCCCTGCTTTGGACACTGAGAAGAGAGAAAAAGAGGTGACTCTGCTGGAGAGACATGATTAGCGGAACAATTACAGAGTCTGTCACAAGAGGGCAGGTTTTCTTTTTAAAAAATTAAAAAAAATTTTTGACTGTTGTTAGTTCATCTATTTAAAAAATATTTTTCCTTTGTGTATGAATGTGTATGTGAGGGTTTGATCTGCTCCCCCCAAATATTTTTTCTTGTCTTTTTCTGTTTCTTTCTTCTTTTATTTGTCGTTTTCTGTTTATGTGTGTATGTGATTGATTGAGTGTTCATCTTTCAATTTTGTTGTTGTTGGCTTGTTTTTGCTCTTTTGTGCTTCTGGATTTTTTAAATTTTCATTTCTTATAGCTTAAGTTGTATGTCAATATATGTGTGAGGGTTCAACCTGAACTCTATTTTTTCCCCCTCTGGTCTTTCTGTTTTTCTTCTCTATTCACTTTATACTAGGCATGTGTGTGTGTGTTTAGTTTTCTTGTTTTTTTTTTTTTGTTTTGTTTTACTTTGTTGTTATTCCAGTTTGTTTTGGTGTGTGGTGTGTGTGTGTGTGTGTGTGTGTGTGTGTGTGTGTGTGTGTCTGTGTTCAGTTGTATTTTGCATTGGTTTCTGCTTTGCATCATCATATAGAGTGGTGGTGGGGAGTGGGTCTCAGGGAACACATACCCCAGTAAGTGAACATTGTAATTTTCAAATAGTTTCTGAATCCTAGTGCTCCATCCCCTACTTTATTTGAATTTCAAAAACAACAAGAGACATCAAAGCTTCCCGTTCACCATCCTATTTCAAAATAGAACAAGTTCAGAGCCAGGATCAGGGAAGAATAGAAGACTGAGTAAACATCAGAAGGGAAACCCTCTCCCACTGACACTGAATATTAGAACTAAAGAGAAAAACAAGAGATCTGTCACAAATGAGGAAAAATCAAAAGAAGACCTTAGGCATTTTCAAGTGTACCAAGGAAAAAACTCCTGAAAATTCAGACATTGGTGCCCAAACAATGGAAGTCACCAATGACTGGCCCCAGAATATGATGGGGATTAGGGAATGGGTGAAAAGAGTGAATAAGACTCAAGAAAGGCAAAATGCAACACTGAAAGGACTTGTAACAGAGATTTTGGCAATAAAAAATTTCATCCAGGAAATAAATAACAAGATGACAAGCATGGAAAACAGAATTAATCTAGCTGAACAAAGAACCTCAGAACTTGAAGACCAGACCACGGAATTAACCCAATCTGTAAAAAACATGGAAAGAAGACTCAGAAAGAAAGAGCAAAGCCTATAAGAAATGTGTGATTATATTAAGAGGTTTAACCTATGCCTGAGTGGAATCCCAAAAGAAGAAAGGGAAATGGAAAACAACTTGGAGCAAGTATTTCAGGAGGTAATCCAAGAAAACTTTCCCCATCTCACCAGAGATGTGACCAGCCAAGACAAGAGATACAGAGAACCTCCACAAGACATGAAATGAGAAGACCAATCCTTAGACTCATAGTAATTTGCCTACACAAAGTAGGCACAAAAGAAAAAATCCTAAAGGCAGTAAGAGAGAAAGGTCAGACTACCTACCAGGGAAAGACAATCAGAATAGCAGCAGACTTATTGGCAGAAACACTACAAGCAGGAAGGGGCTGGAGCCATATATTCAAAGTCCTCAAAGTTAAACAATTTCAACCAAGAATTTCCTATCCAACCAAGCTCAGCTTCATTAGTGATGGAGAATTAAAATCCTTCCTAGACATCCAATCCCTAAGCAATTATGCAACTTCCAGACCAGCTCTACAGGAGACACTTTATAAGTATTAAGCACAGAAGAAAGAAAAAAAAAAAAAAAAAAGAATAACAACACACTTCCCAAGAAAACAGCAGAGCACAGAATCGACAGGGAATACAACACAAAGAAACTTGAACAAATACATTAACCCCAAAGCCAAAAGAAAAAAAGCAAACAAAAAAAACTTTATAAGAAACTCATGACAGCAATTAACAATCACTTTTCAATAATCAGCCTGAATGTGAATGAACTAAATGCACCACTGAAAAGACACAGAATGGCAAACTGGGTAAGAAACCATGACCCAATTATTTGCTGCATCCAGGAGACTCATCTCACTACAAGGGACGCATACAGACTCAAAGTTAAAGGATGGAAAATGAGTTTCTAGGCAAATGAATCATGAAAGAAGGCAAGAGTTGCAATCTTAATATCAGACAAAACAACCTGTAAGCTATCAAAAATGAAAAAAGATGCAAAAGGACACTACATAATGATAAAAGTTTCAATCCATCAACAAAAAATATCCATCCTAAACATATGTGCACCCAAGAGAATGAGCACCAGCATTTACAAAGCAACTACTAAATAAACTAAAAAAAGTAATTGACTGTAACACTATTATAGCAGGGGGCTTGAATACCCCACTAACAGCCCTAGATAGGTCATCAATTCAAAAAATAAACATGGAGATCCAGAACCTAAACTTGACACTTGACTAAATGGACTTAATAGATACCTACAGATTATTCCACCCAACAACCACAGAATATACATTCTACTCATCACCACATAAAATGTACTCCAAGATCAATCACATCCTTGGCCATAAATCAGGTATAAACAAATTCCACAAGGTTGAAATCTTGCCATGCATACTCTCAGACCACAGTGGAAAAAAAAAAAATCAACACCAACAACATTTCCCCTAAGCCCACAAAGACATGGATGCTAAATAGCATGATGTTGAGCAACTACTGGGTCAACTCTGAAATCAAAGCAGAAATTAAAAGATTCCTGGAAACAAATGAAAATGAAGAAACATCTTACCAAAACCTCTGGAATGCCATGAAAGCAGTTCTAAGAGGGGAATATATATCTCAATGAGCACACATCAAGAAAATGGAAAGATCACAATTGGAGAGCCTAAGAAATCACCTAAGGGAACTGGAAAGAGAAGACCACCAAATCCCTGACTTTAACTAAGAATCCAAATCACCAAAATAAGAGCCCAAATACGGGACATAGAAGACAACAATATCATAGAAAACATCAACAAAACAAAAAAGTTGGTTCTTTGAAAGAGTGAACAAGATTGATGGACCCCTAGCTAGAATGACCAAGAAAAAGAGGCAAAAAGCTCAAATAAACACAATCAGAAATACAAAAGACCAAATCACAACTGACCCTGAAGAAATACAAAAGATTATCAGAGATTACTATGTACACTTGTATGGAAACAAACTTGATAACCTAAATGAAATGGAGGACTTTCTGACATCACACAACCTTCCCAGCTTGAAACAAGAAGACATCGAGACACTCAATAGACCAATAACAACCCAGGATATTGACTCTGTCATATGGAAACTACCTACAAAAAAAAGGCCTGAACGGGATGGCTTTCCAGCAGAAATCTACAGAATGTACGAGGAGGAGATGATACCAATCCTTTGAAAGTATTAGAGGCAATTGAGAAAGATGGAATTCTCCCCAAATAATTTTACAAAGCTAACATCACACTGATACCCAAACCGGGTAAAGATCCAACAAAAAAAAGAGAACTACAGGCCAATCTCCCTTATGAGCATAGATACAAAGATCCTCAACAAGATTCTAGCAAGTTGGATCCAAAAACACATCTCAAAAATCATCCACAATGACCAAGTAAGCTTCATCCCCAGGATGCAGGGTTGGTGCAACATTCACAAGACAATAAATGTAATTAAATACATCAACAGATGTAAAAACAAGAACCACACGATTATCTTATTAGATGCAGAAAAAGCTTTTGATAAAATCCAGCAACCTTCTTGATAAAAACCCTGAAACACCTAGGTATAGAAGGAATATACCTCAAAGTAGTAAGTGCCATCAATGATAAAACCACAGCTAACACGTTGCTAAATGGACAGAAACTAGAAACATTTCCTCCAAAAACTGGAACAAGACAAGGTTGCCCACTCTCACCACTCTTGTTCAACATTGTGTTGGAAGTTTTAGCTCAGACAATTAGACAAGAGAAGGAAATCAGGGGTATCCAAATAGGAAAAGAGGAAGTCAAATTATCCCTCTTTGCTGATGATATGATCCTATACCTTGAAAATCCAAGAGAATCTGTCAAAAACCTGCTTTCACTATAAAAGACTTTGGCAGAGTCTCAGGGTACAAAATAAATGTGCAAAAAAAAGCGTACGGTTGCATTCCTGTACACCAACAACAAGCAGGCAGAGACCAAAATTTAAAGGACAATCCCATTCCTAATAGCCACATTTAAAAAAAATGAAATATCTTGGCATCTTCTTAACCAGAGAAATGAAAGACCTTTACAGTGAGGACTACAAAATACTGCTCAAAGAAATACAGGAAGATACAAACAAATGGAAAAACACTCCATGCTCATGGATAGGAAGAATCAACATTGTTAAAATGTCCATCCAAAGGCAATGGGTATTCAATGCAATACCCATTAAGTTACCAACATCATTCTTCTCAGACCTGGGAAAACAATACAGAAATTCATATGGAAACATAAACAACCACGAATAGCCAAAACAATCCTTAGCAAGAGAAACAAAGCAGGAGGTGTTATACTTCCAGACTTCAAACTTTACTATAAGCTACAGTAATCAAAACAGCCCGGTATTGGTACAAGAACAGGCATATAGACCAATGGAATGGGATAGAGATTCCGGAATCAAAGCCTCAATTTCTCAAACAACTCATCTCTGACAAAGCCTCTAATAATAATCACTGGGGAGAGGAGAACCTATTCAGTAAATGGTGCTGGGAAAACTGGCTGATCACATGCAGAAGATTGAAACAGGACTCCTACTTATCACCATACACAAAAATTAACTCTAAATGGATCAAAGACCTAAACATAAAACCTCAAACTATAAGAATCTTGGAAAATGCAGGAGATACCCTTATGGAAATTGGAACTGGCAACAAATTCCTGTTCAGAACCCTAAATTCCCATACCTTAAGAAATAAGGTAGACAAATGGAACCTCATCAAACTAATGAGCTTCTGCAAAGGAAAAGAAACCATAAATAGAGCAGGGAGACAGCCTGCTGACTTGGAAAAAATACTTGCCAACTGCATATCTGACAAAGGCCTAACATCTAGGATCTACTAGGAACTCAAATGCGCCAAAAGGGGAAAAAAAAAAACAAAACAGCCCTATTCAAAAGTGGGCAAAAGCCATGAATAGACATTTCTCAAAAGAAGATATACAGGCAGCCAACAGACACATGAAAAAGTGCTCAGCCTCACTCATCATCAGAGAAATGCAAATCAAAGTCATACTGAGATACCATCTTAACCCCGGTAAGAATGGCCATCATTAAAAAAACAAACAACAACAGATGCTGGTGAAGATGTGGAGAAAAGGAACGCTTCTACATTGCTACTGGGAATGCAAACTAGTGCAACCTTTTTGGAAGACAGTGTGGTGGTTTCTGAAAGAACTAGAAATTGACCTTTCATATGACCCAGCAATTCCCCTATTGGGAATATACTCGGAGGAACACAAATCATTCTACAAAAAAGATACCTGCACACACATGTTGGTTGCAGCTCTATTCACAATAGCAAAAACATGAAACCAACCATGCTGTCCATGGAAGCTGGACTGGATAAAAAACATGTGGTACATATACACAATGGAATATTATGCAGTCATAAAGAAGGACAAACATATTGACTTCATAGCAACTTGGATGGATTTAGAGTCGATCATACTCAGAGTCCTATCACAGAAACAAAGAACAGAGCACCATATGTTCTCATTCATAAGTCGACCTTGAACAATTATAATACTATAAGAAAGTGATTGGCAATAGTGAGAAACTGTCAGGGGAGGGGGAGTGGGATTGGCAGTTGAGGGAAACTGCTAGGGGAGGGAGGGGCATACCTACCAACAAGGGTACCTGCATAATCAACATTTGTATACCTAACCCTGAATTGTACCCCACATTTTTATAATAATAATAATAATAATAATAATAATAAAACCTAACAACAACAACAAAAAAGTGAGAGGTGTTTGATTCTTCCTTTTACTTGAACACATAGAGACAATTGTAAAATTATTAATTGATTTAATTTTAATATTGTTGTGTCTCAGGGAATAGGGAGGCCCAAGGAGAGGGAGATAGATGGGATGCTGGTCGGTCAAGGGCACAGTCAGAATACAGACAACATTTATGGATTAAATTTGCTATGTTAGATGGTTGTGTTTCGTGGCTTTCCAAAACAATTGCAATAGTAACGTCAAAAAATCATTGATCACAGATCACTGTAACAGATAATAATAATAATGAAAAAGGTTGAAACGTTGTGAGAATTACTAATATGTGACACAGGATTGCAAAGTGAGCACATGCTGTTGGAAAAATTGTGCCTATAAATTTGCTCGACACAGAATTGTCACAAACCTTCAGTTTGTAAAAATCTCAACATCTGCGAAGTGCAATTAGGTGAAGTATGATAAAATGAGGTATTATTGTATTATGAGATTAGATGCATGAAGACCTTTGGGAAATTTCTATAATAGATCAGGTAATAAGTTGTTAAGTTCTGAATGAGGAGCACTGGGGGTGGAGAAGCAGAGATAAATATGAGGAAAGAAAGTTAAGGATGCTGAACTGAAAAGAATCTTGGCAACATACTGTTTGGAAAGTGTTTTCATTCATTTATTCATCACCTATTTATTACCTCCTTATATTGTATTAAGCATTATGCTAGGCTCTGGGGAAATGATGGTGGATAAAATAGACATAGCTCCTGTGTACAGATACTGCATTTTGGCATGGGACTTGTAAGTTGAATAATCACAAATAAGTATAAAATCATAAGTGGTCTAAAATATAGGATTGGGATGTTATGGTCTGTCTTTGTATAACAGAGAGCCTAACATAGTCTACATGCCAGGGAAGATTGCCCTGAGGAAGGGAGGTTTAAGTTGGGATCTGAAAGCTAAGTAGAAATAAACTAGCTATTGGAAAGGGTGTTGTGGTGAAGGAGATAATTACAGATTGAGCCAGCATGTACGAAGGTCTTATGGCTGTGGGAAACATAAGAGTATTTGAGGAACTGGAAGAAGAGAATAATTGGAATGTCAAGAAAAGGTAGGGGGTGGTATGAGATAAGATGAGAGAGGAGGTAGAAGGTAGCCATGCAGGGTCTCAGAAACTGTGCAAAGGATTTTGGTAATATCTGTCTTAAGGGAAAATAAGAAAAGAGGTTCAAGGAAAACAGTGTGTGTGTGTGTGTGTGTGTGTGTGTGTGTGTGTGTGTGTTTGATCTGATTCCATTTGAATTGTACGCATTTTATAAAGATCACATTGACTGCAGTATAGAGAATGGAATGGAGAGAACAAGAGTGGAGTCTTGCAGGGATCAATCAAGTCTGCAGCATTAGACAAGGTGAGACTCGGAGGCAACTAGAACTAGGGTGCTGGCATTAAAGACGGAGGGAAGTAGGTGACTCTGAGAGATATCTAACTGTCAAGGTCAACAGAGCTTGGTGATGTTTTGGAAATGATGAATGAGAGAGAGAAAGGATGTATTCGTAAGTGTCTGGTTTGGGTGACTATTTCATATTTTCTGAAACTGAAAACACAGAAAACGGAGTAGGTAAGGGAGGAATGTCAGTGACTTTAAGTTGGACATGGGGCTTTTAGGTAGATGTGTCCAGTAATTATTTCAGGTCCGAGGGTATGATCTGGGTGAAGACATAGATTTGAGAGTCATCAATCTATATGCAAATGCCAAATATGTGGTAGTGGAATATATCTGATAAGCAAGGAAGATTGTGCAAGGGAGAAGAGAAAAATGGAAGGTAGAAGCCTTGACAGTGCCAGCCCACTAGGGGAGAGGGGCCATCCATGGAGGATGGAAAGAAGAAATTCATTGTCAGTCAAAGCCACTGATGAAATTAAAGGGAACAGATTTATCAATCTCAAGGAAGATAGAGAACTATTTAGTGTTGAGTCTTCAGAAAACATTGATTTCTCTTTATAAAACCAAAGTTTGTAGCTACAAAACTGCAAAATAATGTGTTAAAAAGTGAGAAAGTAGGTACATCATCAGAAATTCTGCTGGATTTGTGTTTGTTCCTGACTCTACGGCATACTGGGTACAGAATACGAGGCTAAATAGTCACCTCACACAGATAGGTTGGACTGAAATCAGAAGAATTAAAAAAAAACAAAAACAAATTTAATCAAACAACTCTTATGTCTTCTTCCTGCCTCACCACATGTAAAAAAAAAAAAAAGGATTTTTGATCACTACTGTGTTGACTAATTGATTTGGACAAAAGTTTCAGTCAGAAGTGATTGAGAATGTAAGTGCCTCCAAGTTCTTCCCAAGCAGGTTGCTAGATGGGAACAAATGGGGTCCTGAAACCTAGGCTTGATGTTTAATAAATGCTTCCATAAACTGAAATGTTGAGGACATTGTTGTTGGTGATTTATTGAGAGGTATATTAGTTCTCATTGACCTCCTTTTCAATCAACACATGGATATTATGTATCTATCATTTGTTAAACATTGGGATGGCTAGAAAGGAATATGAATTCTGGCTTCCTTCCAGCCCGGTCTACATTTCCTTTCCTTTTAGGACTCTCTTGACATCTCCAGCCTCATGCCATACCACCCTCCTTTGTACTCTTGTTGGCCTCATATGCTCTTCTAATATCTAGTTTTAGCAAGATGATGGCTCAGAGATACTTGGACTCTGCATTTCTTCTGAGACAGTGCTTGGCAGGTTAATTGTATGTTAATCAGGGCCAGATGGATTTAATCAGACTTGTAGAAAGATTTAAAAAGGATCTGGACTCACCAAAATGTTCACCAGTCTGGAAACATTCTGATAAAGATAACAAAGGTTTATAACACACAGGAGAATTTTGCATATTTGCAGGCTAGGACCCAAAGTATTCTGATGTAATTGAATAAAAACATTGACCTTCTCAAAGGAATAGAACATTCTTAGACCTACATGTGGGGCCATATCTCTCCCGTGTTGTATAATACTATTTTTGCCATTGGATTTGAACTTGGTTTTCACAGGCTGTATACGGTCATCTTTCATGTACAGGCTTGGCTGACTCAAAGGTACAGAGGAGAAGTCTGCCTTTGAGACCTTCTTCTTTATACCTTTATGTCCTCTCTCTTCCACAGGTGCTAATGGCTTTCTCTGGATTCTGGGAAACTTTGGGCTTCCTCCATTGCCATTATCTGGGTGCACTGTGATCTTCCTCGAGTGTAGTTTGTTCAGCATCCCATTTCCTCAAAGTTCTTCTTTCTGCTTACTAAGGTCATTTCTAGTTATTTGATACAATAAACTGTGTTTAGTTTTTAACAGCTGATATGGCTTAATGTGCTACCTCTTTGGGGCATGTATACCTGGAATCATGGGGCTCTAAACTGAAAGAGAGAAACAAATAGCATTTCAGAAACTTGATGCGAAGGTACTGTGGTCTGTAAAGCTGGGCTTATTCCTTGTGGCTGATGTTTTTGAAGAATGAGTGCATTTTAATATGTTTTCTCTTCTCAGATCCAGACTGTCAAAAATTAGTTAATGACTTTTGAAATATACTTAGTAATATGAGACTCCAAGGGTTAGAATAATACCTGCTTAATTTTTAAGGACAATCTGTCTTACTTGCTAAAATTTTGTTCTTTTTAATCACTTGAGTTGCTAATTATAGTCCCATCGATCAGACAAGCACCACAGGCTTCTCATGGTACTATAATTTAATTAGTATACATTAATTTGTATTTAATTATACTGATTAAGTTTAGTTTAATGGCAGACTGTCTAGACTTCAGCTTCCTATTCTTTCTAATCTAATATAGCTAACATTGACACATTTGTTTTTTCTTTGCATTGCATTTTCTTTGCTCTTATTATTCTTTAAAAGTTTTATTATTATTATTATTTGTAGAGATGGGATCTTTCTATTTTTCCCTGGCTAGTCACAAACTCCTAGTCTCAAATGATCCTCCTGCTTTGCCCTCCCAAAGTGCTGGGGTTTTTATAGGTGTGAGCCATGATACCTGGCCCCAATTTTCTTTACATGGTCTGTCTCTTCTTCCTCTTGCAGGAGTTCTCTGACCATGGGCTGTGGGTTATATAACTGCTGCATTGTGCCAAAAATTCTGGCAGGACTGGGTCAAATCAGGGAGTGAGAGACCCGAGCTCAGAGAGGGCTTCTTTCAGCAGTATAATGGAAATGGAGTACACTCAGGTCATACCCTGAGCTCTCCCACAGAGCAGGAGCTTTGTTCATGCTTCTCCCCTTACTCCCTGTCTGCTCTCACCCCAAGCAAAACATTCACCAAGTTATCTCCCTGTGGTTTCTCTACAATCTGTTCACTTCATCATGTTAGTCATCCTTCCCTTAGTTTGCTTTTGGATGCTGTTCATCAGTTACCTCAGCTAATCCCACAGATCACATTTCATGGATTCCTATGTATATACTCCGTTGACCCTACTATGTACAGACATTTACCACTTATTATAAAATAGTCACTGAGCTAAGTGTTCTGCATGCATTTTCTCATTTAATCCTTACCATAATCCTGAGGTCTATTTACGGGTAAACAAACTGAGGTTGACAGAGATGAAGCCACTTCCCTACTTACCTGGTACAAGGTCCCATTGCTTCAAAAAGTTTTTTTTCCTTCTTCTTCATTTTTTTCTTTCTTTCTTTCCTTTTTTTTTTTGCCTAAAAACCATCCTCTGTTATCTTTTTTCCTGATACAAAGGTGCCCAAATCTTCTCTTCATTTGCAGTTCCACGATGACCTCAGACCTGGAAGTTTATAAGCGCCTTCTGTCTCTTTACCTCTCACTCCCTACTCTTCAACCAAAGTGGAATCATTATCAGGGAAAACCTCAGGGAAGGGATAGGAGTCCAGCTGGATTTTCAGAATGGAGATGATAAAAATGTCCTGATAAAGAGTGCTTAGTAAACAATAATTGGAAAAAATGGACAAGTGAACTGAACAATGACCAGAACAGTCTTTTATGTTTGTTGTGTGTATTACACTATGATAGGTTTCATTTAGCAGTTCCTAACCATGATGTTTAGATACAACAGTATGTATCCATCCACCATGAGGATTGTTCAAGAAGAGTTAAGACAACATTTTCCAATGATTCACTTAAAAAATAGTTTATAGCCTAATTCAAGACCACCATTGACAATTTGATAAACTTTGAATGGGAAGAAAAGGGTAGGATAACCCAGACTCTGTCTGATCTTTTCATAGCTAGAAGTGAGACATTTTTTAATTTCTCAAAGAGTTTGCTGCACTAGTTGTTGTATTTTTCTGCCAATTTGAGGGTGAAGCTTGTTTGTTTGTTTTTTAAAATCTAGCTATGCTCATGGAATTAAGCATATTATGGCTGAGACAACGCAACATGCTCACAGGTATTTGCTAAATTGTTGCATTCCCCTTTTGAGCATACAGGAAGACTATATTTCCCTGCCCTGTGGCTCTAGATAGGATCATTTAACGAGTCCATATCAATGAAGTTTGAGCAGGAGCCATGTATGTTACTTCGGAAAGATTGAGAAGTATCTGGTGTAGCTTCCTTACCTTCTTTTCTCCTTTCTGTTTGGTTGGCACAAGAATTGGAGGATTCCAAGATGGCAGAGCAGCATACATATATAAATATTGTTAAAATTAGTTTAAAATTAAACATTTTAAATTTGTCTTACACACACAAATCAAAGTTTTGAAGTGAAACTGGACATATATCCCAATAAATTTGGGGAGTTTGTAAAAAAATAGTGGCAGAAGTTGATAAGGGATAGGATTGTGAATAACCTGAGCTCCTCACATGAATGACAAGAGTCCATGAGTTTCCTTTGGATCCAGAATATAAAACAACAAAATTAGCTGTAGACATGACAAAGTGAGCATACTTCAAGGATGAAGTCTAAGGAGGAGACTGATCCCTGGAGGCAGTGGCCTTGCCCCCACAGGATCACTCAGGCCAAGAAGCTGCACAGGGATCCAACTGGGTGACTGTAGAACACTGCTGATTGAGTCTGTGTCAGATGCTTATCCTTCAGATAGAGCCAAATAGTCATATATTTGAGAATGGGCACATATTACCTCTTTCCCTTTCCTCTTCACCAGACCTTACTGGCAGTCGACTGCCTAAATTTTCCAGGCTTTCAGTAGAAGGTGATGATAGTGGGAGTACAGAAGAAGATTTGAAACGCTTTTAAAAAAATAACTGAGTTTAAATTGAGTTTTGTGTTAGAGTATACCATACTAGATATTTTTGTTTCTGAGCCGAAATGGAGGACTCATAATTGAGATCAGTAGTAGAAGATACTTTTGCACCATTTTTGTAACCAAGAAATCTCATACCTGCTCTACCTACATGTATTCACATATTTTCTTCCAAGTTTCACCAAGGTGAAATGGGAAGAATTGGCCCACTCCATACATACAGATTCCTGTGTTAGGTGATATGCTGGTTTTTTGTGAACTTTTTTTTTCTTTATCAAAGATTAACTTTGATATTCATTTGTATGAAAAGGGGCACACAGAAATGGAAAAGTGGAAGGAAGGAAGAGAAGAGCTCCTATGGATTTATTTGCTTCAGTAGACCATCCAGGAATATTCATAAGTTTGCTGCAAGCAGCATTCATTCATTTACAGAATTTTTCCCCCCACAATATTACCATTTAGAGTCAAATCTTGGGGATGTTTTACCAGCAAAAGCACAAAGTATTAGAAAATAGTTCCAACTTCCAAAGATATTTTAGTAAATTCCAAAGATAGCTATAATTTTAAATCCCTTAAGCATTTTCTTTCCTTTTTCTTTTTCTTTTTTTTCAATCAAGTTTCCCTCTGTCGCCCAGGCTGGAGTGCAGTGGCATGCTCATGGCCACCGAAACCTCAACCTGCTGAGCTCAGGCGATCCTTCCAAATAGCTTGAACGACAGGCATGCACCACCACGCCTAGTTAATTTTTCGATTTATTGTGGAGACGAGGTCTCACCAAGTTGCCTAGGCTGGTCTTGAACCCCTGGGCTCTGGCAATCCTCTTGCCTCAGCCTCCCAAAGTGTTGGGATTACAGGCTTGAGTCACTGTGCCAGCCCTTCTTAAGTATTTTCAAAAGCTAATGTCAATAGTAGAAGAAAAAAAAAAAAAGAAAAAAATATTCACATGCAGCATAAACACAACATGGCTCATCAAGTCTTCTAATCTCTTTGAAAATTTCCTGTGGTAATATTTCTGTTATTTTTTTTTTTTAAGGAAACAATACATGGCATTTTATCATGAAATTACAGTTAAATTGATTTGGTACAATTTCATTTCTCTGTTTTTGAGTGCAATGTCTTTGGAAAATGTTACTAAAATATAAAATAGATTAATGGTCAAAGTGGAGGAGGAAAATATAGGAATCCAGGAAAAATATGTCTTAATTATGTTGTAAACCTATTATATAGCATCCCTCATCCAAGATTAAATAACTGGTAGGTGGTTTGTGGTGCACATGCAGCAGTGGGCAGAACCCAGCTACAACCTGGGTAGCAGAAGTTTGGCCCTGAAATATATGGCTACAGATATTTATATTTGATGGCAGAGGGGTATAATTTTTCTCATCCTAAGGAAAAATAAAAGGTTATACATACACAAACAGTAATCTATGTAGTAGGAATCTTAGCTAGTGAATGCAAGCTGTTTTTACCTTAGCATTTAGATGCGTCTGGGCATTTCTTAGGATATCGAGTGGGCTGGCCAATGTTTTATTTGCAGATGGTATTGTGAGAAATCACCTACAAAATGGTCCCATATTTCATCCTTCCCTTCAGGCATACCTTGTGCAAAGTATTTGCTGCTCCTCTTACCAGGGAGGTAAACTCTAGTTCTCCACCTCTGGACTCTGGGCTGGGCTTGTGACTTGCCTTGGCTAATAGAATGCAGGGGAAATGAAACTGTGGCAGTTCTAAGCCTAAGTCTCAAGAGACCATTAGTGTTTCTGTTTTTCTTTTGGAATCTTGTCACCAACATATAAAGCATTCTGGGTTGGCCTACTGGATGATGACCAACACTTGGCCCAACCATCCTGTCACTATTGCAGATAGCTGATAAACTACCAGGTATACAATATAATCCAAGATCTGCCAACTTTTAACCAGTTGATCCCAGCTGTATGATTAAACCCAGCTGAAGATCAACTAAGTTGGCTCATATCAATAGAAACATCCTACTGAATCATCGACTCATTAACAATGACAATAATAATGTTTTTAAGCTACTAAATTTTGGGATGGTTTGTTATGCAGCAATATATACTGATACAGATACCAAGGGCCAATAACATGAACAAATTTGGTACACAGGTACTCATTTCAGAGTAGAGGATAAGATAGAACAATGGTGCTCAAAAAGGTGGTACCAGGGCCAGCAGCATCACTATCACATGGGAAATACAAACCTTTAGACTACATCTTAGACCCACTGAATCAAAAGCTCTGAAATTAAGGTCCAACAATTTGTGTTTTAACAAATTCTTCAGATAATTCTGATATACATAAAAGCTTGAAAACCATGGAGATAGACTTAAAAGGACTGGGATCAGAAGAAAGTTTCTTATGTGCCTCCCCTGGAATTTCTTCAGGTGATACTTATAATTTGGTAATTTGGGGAACACTAACTTAAATCACCCAAAAAAGCACAATTATCTTTGAAGGATGAGGATTTCAGACAGTAGTGTGAAAGGCAAATAATTTCTATTCAATTTGGTGCTACATAGTTTGTTTTGAGACTCAGAAACTTATTTTCTAATTGGCCTCAAAATTTGTAATAATATGATTTAAAAATCAATTATCAGGCAATCGGCTCAGGTTCCCTCCCACTGCAGGAGCTTTTCTGTCCTCTCAATAAATCCTGCTTTTAAAAAATCAATTATCAAAGTAATTTTTAATGACTGGCTATCGAGATGGATACTTCTGATGCCCTGATAATGTCTATTACTAGCATATCTCGCTGGGTGCCACTGCCATTGTCACCAGAACTGTTTCCTATGTAGAGACATATGCTTAATACTTCACATATATTATCCCAATTGATGCTAGCGACAATTCTGTGAAGCAGGAATTATCATTTTTATTTCAAAGATGAGGAAGCAGATGAAATTAGAGAGGTTTAATAACTTGTATTTAGAGTATCCACTGGGCAGAAAGTTTATATTTCTAAACAAAATGGCACTGATTTGTAGTGTTTTCTAATTTCTTTTTTTTTTTTTTTTTTGAGTTGGAGTCCCACTCGATCGCCCAGACTGGAGTGCAGTGGCCGCTCCCGGCCACCGCAGCCTCGACCCGCTGGGCTCCGGTGATCCTTCCGCCTCAGCCTTCCAAGCAGCCGGAATTACAGGCGCGCGCTACCACGCCCGGCTAATTTTTTTGATTTATTGTAGAGATGAGGTTTCGCCTGCCCAGGCGGGTCTCGAACCCGCGGGCTCAGGCAATCCACTCACCTCAGCCTCCCAAGGCGCGGGATT
>CAUYQG010135028.1:0-10440 GCA_963574415.1 Tarsius wallacei
GAGGTCAGTACTGTTATTTGCACCATTTTATAGATACAAAGATGGAGAGTTCTCAAAACAAATGTAAATGATCAATAACTATTAAAAAAAACTCCATATACTCACCAGTATCAAGTGTTATTTAAAAAATCTTGGGACCTGGTGTGGTGACTCATGCCTGTAATCTCAGCACTTTGAGAGACCAAAGTGGGAGGATTGCCTGAGCCCGGGAGTTCAAGATCAGCCTGACCAACATAGCAAGACCTCATCTCTACAAAAATTTTAAAAATTAGCCAGGTTTAGTGGTGCGTGCCTATAGTTCCAGCTGTTTGGGAGACTGAGGCAGAAGGATCTCCTGGGCCCAGGAGATTGAAGTAGCTGTGAGCCCTGATATGGCACTGTACTCCAGCCTGGGCGACAGAGTGACACCCACTTCTAAAATGAAATGACATGAATTGAAATAAAAATAAATTTTGGCCTTCATTTGATGGGCAGAATAACTCATTCTAATTTATATTTCTTTAATTACTAGTACATTGGAGTTTTTTTTAATAGTTATTGATCATTTACATTTGTTTTGAGAACTCTCCATTTTGAATTGATCATGTTTCTGTTATAATTTTAGCAGTCCTTATGATTGATTTGTACCTGTTATATGTCAAGGTCAGCAACCCCTCTTCTGTGGTTTACTGAAAATAATTTCTCTAATTTGTCATTTGTGGTTGAGAGTTGTTTACAACTTGTATTTTATATAGCCAAGTGCTTTCCTTTAGAAAGCATAGAGTTTTCCAGGCCTCTGTTGGTGGGACCTTGCAGGATCAGAAAGCTGAAGTCTAGCAGTTATCTCCAGGCATTCATTACAGTGCTCTCTTCATCTAACGACGGTTTGAGTTCCATGAGGCCAGCATCCTGTCTTATACCAAGATTATCTGGATCTGTTTTCACCTAGATAGGCTCACTCTGATTCTTGTTCATGTTGAAAGTGCTTCTTTAAACCTCTTCTGGAGGGAGTGAGGGAAACTGTGAACAACTGCTAATCTGCACCTCCGTTAGGAACGTAAGCAAGGCGTTGCCTGGAGGTGCCCAGGACAGACAGAATTTGCCTAGTGTGGCAGTTCTTCCTGCCGTGATCTCCCAAAGTGCTGATATTACAGGTATGAGCCACCACCCCCAGCCCAAAGTTTTTGTTTTTGTTTTTTTGAGTCAGATTCTTGCTCAGTCACCGAGGCTGGAGTGCAGTGGCAGAATCACAGCTCCCTGCATCCTTGACCACCTGGGCAAGGTGGTCAAGGTGATCCTTCTACCCCAGCCTCGTGAGTAGCTGGGACTACAGGTGCATGCCACTATACCCGGATAACTTTTTTGATTTTTTTATAAAGACAAGGTCTCGCTATGTTGCCCAGGCTGGCAAACGTGTGTCTATTTAAACTTACCAGAGACCATTCTTGTAGATGTCCAAAGCTCCCAGCAGTCAGCAGCTACCCCCGGAATTTCCCCAACACAGGGTAGTACTTCTGAATTATGATGTCTAATGACCAAGCAGGGCATCAGTCCTCAGGAATCTGTTCAGAGCGAGCCACCACACCCCGATGGCAGAGATTGATTGGGAGAGAAAATAAGGCAGGGTACTTTGCAGTTCCAAATGGCCTGCATAAAATGAATGCCAGCCAAGGCCTATACTGAGCAAGAGATGGTTGTGATGAAATGCAGTTCCTAAAAAAATGAAAAAATCCTGAACATAATAATGACTAAGAGTATAAACTCACCTAGTACTTACTGTGTGCCAGGCATTGTTCCAGGCATGCTACCTGTGTTAACATGTGAATTTACTTTTCACAACAAACTTATGAGGTCAGTACTGTTATTTGCACCATTTTATAGATACAAAGATGGAGGCACTGAAAGGATAAACAACTTGCCCAAGCTCATACTCTTGGTAAGTGAGGGAGTAGAATTTGAGTACAAGTCGGGCATGGTAGCTCATGCTGTAATCCCAGCACTTTGGGAGGTGGAAACGAGAGGATTGCCTGAGCTCAGGGGTTCAAGACCAGCCTGAACAACTTGGTGAGACCTCATCTCTACAATAAATCATAAAATTAGCTGGGTGTGGTGGTGTGCGCCTGTAGTTCCAGCTACTGGGAATGCTGAGATGGAAGAATCACCTGAGCCCAGCAAGTTGAAGCTGTGGTGGCTATGAGCATGCCACTGCACTCCAGCCTGGGAGACAAAGTAAGACTCTGACTCAAAAAAAAAAAAGAATTTGAGTACAGGGAATCTGACTCCAGTCTCTGAGATTTTGACCCCATCTCCGACCTGCATGTATACTGTATACTAGGACCTTCATGTTGTGTATTTCTTTTATTATTATTTTTATTTTTATTTTTGTAGTGATAGGCTCTCACTATGTTGCCCAGACTGGTCTCAAACTCCTGGCCTCAAGCAGTCCTCCTGCCTCAGCCTCCCAAAGTACTGAGATTTCAGGCATGAGCCCAAAGTTGTGTGTATGCTTTGTTTGTTTGTTTGTTTGAGCCGGAGTCTCAATCTGTTGCCCAGACTGGAGTACAGTGGCGCGATCATGGCTTACCGCATACTTGATCTCCTGGGCTCAGGCGATCCTTTCACCTCAGTGTCCTGAGTAACTGGCACTACAGGTACATGCCACTACAGTGACTAATTTTTTGGATCATTTTTTTGTAGAGATATGGTCTCACTATGTTGCTTGGCCTGGCAAAGTTGTGTCTTTTTTAAACTTCTCAGAAGCCATCCTTGTAGAGGCCTTGCAGGATAGAGAGCAGGTTTTACTAGCCTGTTTTTTTGGGTTTTTTTAGTCAGAGTCTCACTCTGTCGCCCAGGCTGGAGTACAGTGGCATGCTCACGGCCACCACAGCCTTGATCTGCTGAGCTCAGGTGATCCTTCTGCCTCAGCCTTCCAAGTAGCTGGAACTACAGATTCACACCACCACGCCCGACTAATTTTTGTGATTCATTGTAGAGACTAGCATGTTTTATATGTGGGACAACTGAGGCCTAGAGAACAAGATGACTTGCTCAGAGCCAAGTCTAGGATGCAGATCTTCCTGCATTTGGTAGCTGGCACCCATTTGGCACAAAAGTTCAACTCTTTGAAACTTTTAGGAACAGTATTGACCTCAGACAGATACAAACAAGGTGTTTTCTCTTTGAGAGGGCCAAAACCTCTGAGGGATTGTACTCAGGATTTTTCTGGACACAGTTGTTTCCTTCTGGCACTGGGCTCTTGAGACCTGATGTGTGCCTGCCCTCGGGATCTCACAGTCGGAACCCAGTCCTGGCCCTTTTGGAAGCTAAATGCTTTGTCCTTGCTTGAGAAGCAGCAGACTAAAGTTCCAAAAGCAGCAGGACTGCTGGGTCAGGGGTTCTGGAAAAGTTGGGTGGAAATTGCCCTGCTGTCGTCTTAATCCTGGCCTAATAGCTCAGACCATTTTCGATGTCAGGAAGTATAACAATATGGCACATTTATCTTGGTGAATAATGGATGAGCCCTGGGAAGGCACTGTACTCTTCCTGGTGAATTATTTACCAGGAGCCTCTAATTTGAGGGCTCTCCATTATAAATGGTTGGAATCTGGTATATATAGAGCTTCCTCTCTTCTCCCCTCGCTGTCTCTGGCCTCCCACCTACAGACAAGCTGTAACCTTTCCTGTCTAATGTTACCCTAGGCAGCCCCGAGGCTAGTGGCCAGGGACAGTGAGTCTGGAGTCTCTGTGACTTTGGTGCAGGGTGGTGGGAGGGGGTAGGGCAGGATCTCCTCCCATTGGAGACTTAGGACAGACCTGCCAGGGGCAGCTGGGGTAAATTTGGAGCTGGAACCTGATCTACAGGTGTGGGGAGCCCTGTGTGTGCTCACATGCGTGTGTGGGCACATACACGTATGTACTCTTGTTGTCCCTTTCTGTTTTTTTTTTTTTTTTTTTTTTGAGTTGGAGTCTCACTCTGTCACCCAGACTGGAATGCAGTGGCATGCTCCTGGTCACCGCAGCCTTGACCTGCTGGGCTCCGGTGATCCTTCCGCCTCAGCCTTCCAAGTAGCTGGAACTACAGGCGCGTGCTATCACGCCTGGTTAATTTTTTTGATTCATTGCAGAGATGAGGTCTCACCAAGTTGCCCAGGCGGGTATCAAACCCGCGGGCTCAGGCAATCCACTCACCTCAGCCTCCCAAGCGCGGGATTACAGGCTGAGCCACCGGGCCCAGCTCTTTTTTCTTTTTTTTTAATTGGAGTCTCACTCTGTTGCTCAGGCTGGAGTGCAGTGGCATGCTCACAGCCACCCCAGTGTCGACCTGCTGGGCTCAGGTGATCCTTCTGCCTCAGCCTTCCAAGTAGCTGGAACTACAGGTGCATGCCGCCACGCCCAGCTAATTTTTTTGATTTATTGCAGAGATGAGGTCTCGCCAAGTTGCCCAGGCTGGTCTTGAACCTGTGGGCTCAGGCGATCCTCCTGTCTCCACCTCCCAAAGTGCTGAAATTACAAGCGTGAGCCCAGCTTTCTTGTCCCTTTCTCTGTGTCTGTCTATGACTCTGTGTTAATCAATCACTGTCTCTCAGTTTGTCTCTGTCCATGTCTCTCTGCCTGTTGAGCTCCCACCTCCTCCCTCTGTCTATCAGGGTCTGGGTCTCACATTGTCTTTCCTCTCTCTGTCATTCTCTCTCATCTGTCAATCTCTTAGTCTGTCAGTCTTCCTCTTGTCTCTCTCTCTCTTTCTCTCCCCCTCCACCCTCTCCCTTCCTTATCTCTGTCTCCATGGGTGTATGTGTCTCTCTCTGTGTCTCTGTCTCTCTCAGTCTCTCCTCAGCCCCCTCGTCTCATCTTTCTGTCACCCTCTATCTCTCTTTGTCTGTCTGCGTGACTTCGGAGGTCTGTAAAAGGCATCTCCTGGAATGGAGGGACAGCCAGTTCCAGACTTAAGTGAAGCCAGATCTTGGTGCCTTCCAGACCCTGACTTAAAGTTCCACAGAGTAGGCATGAAATAAACTTCAGATCTTTGTCATTTTTTTGGCTATTCAATTCAGTTATTGCATCAGCCACTCTTAGGAATTCTTTCTCCTTCAGCCCTTTGTGTGGCGCTTTATGTCTTTTACTGTTTTCCCCCAAGAAGGTTATCCTTGGGGCTTCAGGCATCTGATGACGAGTTGCAAGATTATGGTGCTTTTAGGAATAACTTACAAGGCTTATACTTTTTTTCATCTGCTGTTATTGATTTAGAGACTGAAATATTTATTTTGCTCTCTTTAGCCAGAATGCTTTTTCTAAACAGCTGATTTTTTGAAAGTATGACTCTTTTTTGATGACTTTCCTTAAAAACAAAGGGAACAAATCATTAGTAATGCAGTTAAAGAAAGAAATAAAATAATAAAATTGTTTTTTGCCTTATTCGAAAGTTTATGTTTTAAGCAGTACAATGGGGTTTATAAGGAGTCCAGAAAGTGTCTGGGAAGATGTAATGTTTTGACTCTAACTGAGCAGCTGACCTGCCTTCCACTTCCTCCCTTTTCCACTTAGCCCAGGGCCCACCTAACAACACCAGCCCCACTCCCTTATCTCTGAGTAGTATTTTAGCCACAATCATGGCTTCCGTTGATGACTGCTACAAGATATCTTCCCCCTCCTCTCCTGTGCATTGTTTGAGTTGTTTTCCCAGCCACGGCTGTAGCAGAGGTGGCTGAGAGGAGCGCTTTTGATAGCAGGAGCAAATCTGTCTGCAGGAGGCAGTGGGTACTGTGCAAAATCCTGCCCCTCCAAGGCTCCCCCCCCATGCCCCTGCCTCGTGAGCCCAGTTCTGGGAGTGCACCCTTACCTCTTCAAGCACTCTCCTGCCTTAGTCTGGAGTCTTCTCTTTGTGGCCCAAGTTGGGCCTAAAGTCTGGCCTTGCAGACCTGGATGGGGCAGCCTTTCCTAAGACCCCACCCTGGAATGAAGTGTTGGTTTCTAGAAACAGCTGTTGGTCAGACAGGTGGAGATGCTCTGTTCCCCACCACCACCCAAAGGAAGGCTGGGGGAGGGGCCTTTGAGAGATGATCTCTGGCTCTGCCCTGAGAGGGGACAGCCCAGCTGCCAAGGGGTGCATTCGCCTCCAGCACGTGTGCTAAACGTTGCCGCGTGTCCCTGGGTGTGTGGCAAATGCAGCCTGCTGCCTCAGGCCCTTAGTGGCTCGTGCTTTCCACATCACAACATAGCAAAGTGATTTCCTCACATTCCCCACTCTCATCTGCTCCGGGAAGTGGTTTGCAGAGCACTTCTAAATATAAAAATATGAGACTGACTCTTTCTCTTATCCCTTTGAAACCAGCTGAGGTCCAGCTTCTAGTGACTTAGGCTTGGGGGGAGGAGGAGGGAGAACAGGAGAAGCTGGTGTGTATGTGTGTGTGTGCACGTGTGTGCATGTGACCAGGCTCTGCGGATACCCAGAGGAGTGAGGAAAACAGTGGGGGGTTGGGGGCGGGTGTAGTGGTGGAGTCCTGGGCAGGGTGTTGGGGCACTCAGAGAGAAGACTGTAGACTTCAAGACTGATTTTCAAACTATGGACAGCTCTGTTCAGCCACTTACTTGTTTAAAAAAGAATTCAATTGCTTCTCTTCCCCAAAACCCAACAGCACATGTGTCATCTGTTGGGGAGAAGGCCCAGGGAAGTATCCTCAAAACATACTGCTGAGTGGAAAAAAGTACGAAGCCTGGTGAGATATGCTGCAAGACCATTCACAGGAGTTAAAAATACCTGCACATGGCACAGCAATCACACTTTATAAGAGCACTAACAGCAGATTTACATGAAACGTGGTAGAATGATTTTGGAGGGGAATGTGGGTAAAAGGGAATTAGCGAGTGAAATGAAAAGCGGCCAGGGCAGCATCAGGAAAAGAAGGCAGACTCGGGAGCCAGACAGATCCAGGGCAGCTCCCGACCCTGCCGTGTGGTAGCCTTGACTCCACTTCCCTTGACTGCAGAATGGTGCTGACCGCTGTTGAGGGTTCCTGGATTAGGAATGTGCTCCCGCACAGGGCCTGGAGAGAAGCAGTATTCAGAGGAACTGGGCCAGCGCTGCCAGTGGCGGAACTGTTTTCTCGAGGATGGAAAGATTGGTTCTTCATCAGTACTGAGGCCACCAGCCACATGTGGCTCCTGAGCACTTGAAATGTGGCTAGTGCAACCAAGGAAGTGGATTTTCAATTTTTATTTCATTTTTATTAAGTTAAATTTAAATAGTCCCATGTGCCAGGGGCTACCATATTGGACAGAACAGGTGTAAGGGATGGTTTACCTTCTTTAGAAGCCAGGGAAAATATTCCACCCCCTCCCCCGCTCCCCCACTCCCCCAAGGGCTCAGCAGTGTTGGGGGTAGACAGGGTAAAGGGCAGGCAGTCCATTTGGGGAGGGCTGCTTTGGCTACTCTGGTCAGGTCTACAGCTATTCTCGTCTGCCTGGGCAGGAGGCAGAGATGGGTAGAAAGGGCTCCTGAAATGCAGTCTCACAGAGTTTTTTGAGCCTGTTTTGAAAATTAATCATTAAACTAAGACTTGGTTCAACCAGTCCAGGGTAGTGTCATTTAGTTTGCCTTCTGCCTCCCTAGGAGGGACCATGGGCTCTGACTCCCAGGCTCTACTTTGGTGCTCTTGCCACGATGGACTCTGAAGGATCCTGCACAGCCCAGAGCCCTTCACCTGGGAGTTAGAGGCCTGGGAGTGCCTTGGTCTGAACCCTTCCAATGAATGGCTGTGGAACCCATAGAAAGTCCTTTTCTATCTTTTCTGGGTGAGGAGGGGCCGGACTCCTTGTCTCCTCTGGTTCTCTGCAAGCACTGACTGTGCACCACTGAGGTCTTTCTGGGGCTGAGCTCATGGCTTATTTCCAGTTTCCTGGTCTAGCAGCCCTGTCGCCCTCCCTGGGATGTATATTATTTCCACAGGCTCCTGTCTGGCATCTTTAGGAGACAGCTGGCTGCTGTCTCTCTCCTTTTTGGAGCTGAGGATGGATCTCTTCCCAGGCATGGAGGGTGCAGAGAACTCATGGTTCCCCCTGGCAATTCTTTTTTTTTTTTTTTTTTGAGTTAGAGTCTCTGTCACCCAGGCTGGAGTGCAGTGGCAGGTTTGTAGCCACTGCAGCCTTGACCTGCTGGGCTCAGGTGATCCTTCTGCCTTAGCCTTCCAAGTAGCTGGAACTACAGGTGTGTGCCACCTTGTCCGGCTAATTTTTTTCTTTTTAAAATTTATTGTAGGGTGAGGTCTTGCCAAGTTGCCCAGGCTGGTCTTGAACCCCTGGACTCAGACAATCCTCTTGCCTCCACCTCCCAAAGTGCTAGGATTACAGGTGTGAACCACCATGCTCATCTCCCCTCCCCCTGTTCCAGGTCCTCCTCCCCACATTCACCTTTGGAAGGGATCACCTTAGTCCGAGGCATTTTTGTCCCAGGGTCCACACACAGTTCCCTAGAACTTCTGGGGTTTTTTACTTCCCTGAAATAGGCAGACTTCTGTGTGTCTATACTTAATGTGAATTTAATCTGATTATCATAGGGGCCTGTAGACTGGGAAGGAGTCACTAAAATTGATTTTGAGGCTGTTATTTCCCAGGTGAGAAAACTGAGGCCCAGAGAGGAAAATTAAGTTGGCCAAGGTAGATAAAAGTGGGTGTAGGACAAGCTTTCAGGTCAGGTGGGCACTTAAATGACTTCCTTCCTCAGCAGATACTCATGTTGTATTTGCAAGTGTGGCCCAGGCACCAGGAGGATCACAAAAATATCATCCTGGGCACAAATGCCTGCCCTCCCATTGAGCTTACTATCTGGTTTGGGGATAAAGCCCTCAGTCACAGGCAGTGAGCTTTCAGTGCCAAGGGTGCAGCCTAGGCAGTAGAAGCGTGGAGGTGGAGGCGGATCTCCTGGGGCGCTGCCTGGGGCTGAGCCAAGGAGTGGGAGCAGCTCATCAGGTTGATGCTGGATCCCCGTTTGCAGCCCCCACTGCCTCAGACCCTGCACACCTGCTGTTTGTTAGGTCATTTTTTTTTTTTTGAGTGGAGTCTCACTCTGTCACCCAGACTGGAGTGCAGTGGCCACTCCTGGCCACTGCAGCCTCAACCTGCTGGGCTCCAGCGATCCTTCCGCTCAGCCTTCCAAGTAGCTGGAACTACAGGTGCACGCTACCATGCCCAGCTAATTTTTTTATTTATTGTAGAGATGAGGTCTCGCCAAGTTGCCCAGGCGGGTCTCGAGGCAATCCACTTGCCTTGGCCTCCCAAAGCCCTGGGATCGCAGGCTGAGCCACCGAGCCTGGCCTGTTAGGTCATTTTTAATCCCTCCTGGGCCTGGGCTACATTTGCCAAGTGGGCTTTGGGGGCTGGCTGTGCAGATGGGGGTCAGGGGGACTCTGGGGAATGGGCCCTCTGGGTCTGTAACTGCCTCTGAGGTTCATTGCAGCTAATCTGGTGTTAGGTCTTGGTGACTGTCCATGCACATGTTCTCATTTCTCTAATTTCACAGATAACGAAACTGCCTGGGAGGGAGTAGCCGCTGGCCGAGGTCACTATACTTGTTAGTTGCTGTATCAGGACTAGAAACCCAGGGCTCCTTACCCTGTGTTCCTTCTACCCAATTGTACCACCTCACTGCGGCTGACTTTTTTGGCCCTTGTTGCTTCCTTGGAAACCCCATAGCCATTTAAGGGTCACTAGGTGCAAGAGGCATGTTCTAGGGACAGCTCTCCCAGTCCCAGTAGAAGACAGGTGGGTTTCAGGGACCCATGGTCTGGCCCCCTGGCTGGGGAGCACTTTAAACCACATCTCCGCTGGCATTTTTGTCCCTCCAGACTTGGATTCTACATGCTGCTGGACATAAGGCCCTACTCCTGCCTTTAGAGGTTGATTTGCCCCCTTCAGGACCTCCCAGGAGTGGGAAGGGCGGGTCTGAGTTGTGGTTTTGCCTGAGTGTGGAAGAGCTGGTCTGCTAGGTTGTTTCTGCCCCAATTCCTGGTGATCTCGTTTTGTTTCTCTAATCCGGAAGTGGGAACCTCTCCAGATATTGACGATTAAATCTCAGGAAAACTCAGCAGGGTCTCTGGCTGTGCTGCCTCCTGTCCTGTTCAGAGAAAGGGCTGGGATGGATTTTTGGAGAGCTGCAGGGCCCCTGCGGGTGAAACTGGAGCCTTTTGTAAACCCTGGGAAGACAGAAGGGGTATGGAGCTTTGTGCTGGGTCTTGGAGTCAGCTATGGCCCATCTTCAGTGATCTCTGAACCCTTACATTTGGGGGGTCACCAAACAATCTGAGTTGCTTGCACTAAAACTGTGTATAGTACGAGGGGGACCCCCTCAAAAAAACCAGAATTACTTTGGGGGGGCAGGCCCCTTGTAGTACAGACTTCCCCCGCTAGGTAAATTTTCTAGGAATCCATCGGCATCAGTGTACCGACTAGTGTTGTGAGAGCCTGCATTCA
>CAUYQG010135029.1:0-23775 GCA_963574415.1 Tarsius wallacei
GGGAGACCTCCAACACGTCATCTCTAGGAAGTGACTAATGTGGTCTTGACAATGGATTCAGATGCTTGTGTACAATTTCCTCCACTTCCTGGTTATGCACTTTATGTCTCATGACTATTTCACACAGTTAAAAAAATAAGCACGAGAACATTCCTTCCTTAATTTGTCCTTCCTTTGTTTTTCATCTTATAGCTGACAGCTCCCTCATCCCGCACGTCGGCCTTTCATGTCTCATGTCTGTCTCAGCTAAATCATATATGGGCTTTTGGGGTCTTCTACAATATTTCCACAGCTACTTAATTTGACTTCCGCTAATTATTTCATACTAGCAGTAAAATATGTGTCTCAGGCTACCTGGGCGAGCTGGAGGACTTTTAGGGTCTTGTTCATACTGGTTGGCCATTGCCAGCTTAGGGCAGAGGTCAAAGATTCTCAGAATCGTGAACAGTACTCCCATTTTCCAGTTGACTGAGAAATGACTATATTAAAATCCAAGTAAAATTGTTTACAGGCTGCTTTGCTGTCCTGAGTGGGGAGTTAGTGACCCAAACTCAAAGTCAGTGAGTTCCTAGTGAGTGTCTTCTCCAGACCACACCTTGGGAATGACAGTGTGCTGGTTACTGTGTGCCTGGACCCCCAGATCCAAAATCTGCCCCTGACTTGAGAGGCTGACACTCAAAGGCAGCAGCATGCAAACCCCCTTGCATAGCAAGGAAGTTATAGGAGAAGGAGAGGTCAGGCAGTTCTGCTCCGCCTCCTTACTGCCTCAACACCCTCTGTTGGGGAGATGCTGTGACCCCCGAGATGGTGGCCCCACTGGTGATGTCTCTCCCTCTACAGCTCTGGCTCTCCCTGGGTTTGTGTAACAAGCTTTCTTTGCTCCTTGGGCCATAGGGATAGGAGATCTTTGCAAATTCCACGTTTCTAGCCTCCATGACTCTCCATTCCTTGCCCCCTTAACCTGCTCACATGTCTGTAAACCATCCATCGACTCAATTATCTTATTTCTCTTCATCTGGGCCTCCTGAGGTGAATTCTGTTTTCTGCTGGGCCTCTGACTAACTGCCTATGTCAAAGACGAGTTTCCTCCTGAAATTCATTGATTTTTCCATTTTCTTTTGTCTGGAAGAACCCTTTCCAGAAGCATCTACTACAAACAGCTGTTTTAATTCACAAATTATCTTACTTTCATGTAAAGGAATAATGAAGAAGGGATTATACAACCCCAAATTTAGCAGACTCTAAGAACGTGATCTTAAATTCTACAATTCAGTTCCATTTGGTTTGAATTATTGCACAATCTTTTCCTGATTCCCCCATTATTTCAGCTCCAGGCCAGCTGGAGAGGACAACCTTCACCCAGAACTTGTGGGTCACTCTTGCCATGTTCTGCTAATCTAAGGCAAGAGATGGTTGGGGCTGTCTTGATCCATGAGATGGCAGTGTCCTCTGAGTTTGTTGGTATGATTTTGGCTGTTTTTAGACTTGAGCCTGAGAAAGACTGAAGAGTAGGCCTGTCTAAAGAGGTTTAAAAAAAAAGTGAGAGAGTGAGGCTTGGCTCTTCACTAATAAGGAAAGTGTGGAATGGGGCCATGAGGAAGACATGCCCGAGAAGAAGCAGGATATAAATATTCTTTTTTTCCCTTTTATTTTATTTTAAAGATGTGGGTACAAGTCAGGATTAAGTACATAAGTAGCCTACGTGCAAGTGAGGTTTGGGCCTCCCACTGGTCCTCACTTCTCCTGGTTTAGGATCAGGTATGCTTAGTGATGTTTTGTGCCCCCCACTTCCTCCCGGGGCGTGTCCTCCTCCTGTCGATCCCTCTCTTGTGTTATTGTGATAAATATTCAGGACCCATTTATGAGTGAGAACTTGTGGTACTCAGTTATTTGCTTCTGTGATCGATCACTAAGTATGCTAAATCCATCCAAGTTACCCTTTGACCTATTTTTAGCTTGACCCATGTAGCCACCATACAACTTTCCGCTATGTAAGGGGGCCTGTGTGCTGCAGACTCTGGGCATCAGCCTCTTGAGGCAGGGGCAGACCTTGGATCTGAGGAGGCAGGTGCAGAGTAACCAGCACACCCTTGTTCCCAAGGTGTGGCTAGGAGAAGACACTCAAGCATCAACAGAATTGAACGGACTTGCCGACTCTTCATCTGGGGACTATTCAATGGTCCAGCTGCTACATGTGATGACATCTGATTGACTTTCTTTCTCAGACAGTCCAAGGTCTAGGACTCTTAAATAATCAAATTGCCTTTACCAAATTTTGAAAGGCTCATTTAAAAAAGTTAATTTACCAAAGGATGGTTTTAAACGGAAAAAGAAAAAGCAAAGTGAGCTTTTGTTAGAAAACTATCACTGTGGCTATATGGATGGAACTAGAAAGAGTTCAGAGGTTAAGAAATATTTATATTCAGCTTTTTCTCAGGCATGTCTTCCTCATGACCCCATTCCACACTTTGTCAGTGGAAAGCCATGCCTATCTCTCACATTTTTTTTTCTTTTTTCTTCTTTAGACAGCCCTACTCCTCAACTTTCCTCAGGCCCAAGACTAAAAACAGCCAAGACCATACCAATACCCATGACCTCCCCCCCGCATCCTGAACTCAACTGTATTTGATAAATGTTGAATCAGTTTTCAAGAGATAACTGTTCTTAGCTATCGTAATACTATAAGAAAAGGATTGGCAATAGTGGGAATCTGCTTGGGGAAGGGGGATATACCTCATCAGCAAGGGTGCCTGCGTAATGAACATTTGTATATCTAACCCTGAATCATACCCCACAACTTTAAAATAAAAAAATTAAAAGTGAAAAAAAAAAAAAGAAATCTTATCATGTACTGCCACTGTTTAAAGTTCTCTACTTTTTCCTTTATTATTAGAATAAAATGCAGACTTCCTTCTTTGGCATTATTAAAAAAAAAGAGAGAACTGTTCTTTGTTGAGGTAGAAAGCTCTTTTTACCTGCAATTATTCTAAACATTAATTCTGACAACAGAATTCTAAGTGATCTCAGTAGAGGCAATGGCTAGGAGACAGCATGGATAGACATGCTTCTTACAAGGCATATTTCTGGAAGAGTTAGTAAGGGGCTGAAAAGAGCCAGCAAATTGAATTCCATCCATCTGGGGACTGAAGTCACACTATCTAAAGATGGATTGCACTTCACATATTTGGAATCTTCTATCATAATTTAAAGCAATCTGAGGAAAGTGTCGTTTCCCACTGTTGTTGATGGGCCACATTTTCAGAGAATCAGAAGACATAACAGTTCGTATTCAAAGGTGGGATCTGATTCAACTAATTTATTTGGATAGGTTTCTAATATAATTGCAGCAAATTAAATATTAAAATGAAAGAATTAAGAATATTTCATGGGTAGGAAAAAAATTCCTTTCAAATACTTTGTCCTTTTATTCGCACCCTCCTTAACAGCTCTCTACATATATTTATTCCCCTGGGAACATGCACAGTTAGGCGTTACCGCTTTAGTATTTACACCCCAAATTGCCAGGATGTGATAAGAATCTGCTCTTTGGCATTTTAAGAACTGTCCGCTTTTATGCCCATGCTCGAGTCCTCATTCATCTACTGTGTACCTGGCAGCTGTTCCGCAAATCCTTGTAGAGTGAATGAATGATTTTCTCCTCCCAACGTGCGTGAATTGAGGATACCCCCAGCTTCGAGACTTCATGGATTTATCCTCCATGGGCATGCTGGGATATTCTGTGATCTATTCCTTGCAGTGGGCGTAATTCCCTATTTCTTTTTTTTTTTTTTTTTTTTTTTGAGTTGGAGTCTCACTCTGTCACCCAGACTGGAGTGCAGTGGCCGCTCCTGGCCACCGCAGCCTCGACCTGCTGGGCTCTGGTGATCCTTCCGTCTCAGCCTTCCAAGTAGCTGGAACTACAGGCGTGCGCTACCATGCCCGGCTAATTTTTTGATTTTATTGTAGAGATGAGGTCTTGCTTGCCCAGGCGGGTCTCGAAACCGCGGGCTCAGGCAATCCACTCACCTCAGCCTCCCAAAGGTGAGGGATTACAGGCTGAGCCACCGAGCCCGGCTAGTTCCCTATTTCTTTGGAGCCATCCAGAGGCGGCAGAAAGCCTGAGATCATCTGGATTCCAGTCCAGCTCTACTACTGAGTGACCTTGCCCAGGTAATTTAGCTCTAGGCCTCAGTTTCCCTTTGTGAAAAACAAGCCTTCTCCCTTTGTTATCTTCTAGAGTGGTGGTGAAGATCAACTAATGTTGAGCATTTAATGTTCAGAGTAAGGGCAGAGAAGGGGTTCAATAACGATTAGTTTCCTCTCTTCCTTTTGGACCTTCCTGTGCCAGGGTTATCTGTTTTACTAGCAGCCCCTCAGTGAGCTGTTTTTTTGTTTTTTGTTTTCTTTATGGCTCAGCAATGACACTTTAAGTTAGTGTCTCCTTGTCATTTTTGCAGAAGACTTAACTCTCTCCAAGAACAGAAACTGGATACTTCTGTTTTGCTGTTTAATCCTCAGTGCCTTCACAGAGGAGGTGCTTTTAAATATGTATTGAATGTGTCTTGGCATGACAGAAAAACAGAATGCCAGTGCTGACAGGAAGCTTATTCCTTTTTTTTTTTAAGCTGACATTTCACTCTGTCACCCAGGCTGGAGGGCAGTGGCATGCTCATGGCCACTACAGCCTCGACCTGCTGGACTCAGGTGATCCTTCCCCCTCAGCCTTCCAAGTAGCTGGAACTGCAGGTGTGCGTCATCACGTCGACTAATTTTTTTGCTTTTATTGTAAAGACGAGATCTAGCCATGTTGCCCAGGCTGCTCTTGAACCCCTGGGCTCAGGTAATCATCTTGCCTCTGCCTCCCAAAGTACTGGGATTACAGGCATGAGCCATTGTGCCTGGTGACCTTATTCCTTATCTAACCCCCAACTTTAAACTTGGGAAAACTGAGATGTAAACAACGTATTAAAAGCTATTTACATAGAACAGGTGATGCCACCTTTAGTGCTCGTCCTACTAGACAACACTTTTTGATAATAATGATGATGATGATGATGGTGAAGAAAATGGTGATGAAAATTGTAGGGTGTTGCTGAAGCTTACACCTCTTCTGGGGCTTCAAACAAACCTATGCTGTCCATCTCTACTTTTCCTTGGGACATACGGGATAAAAGTCAACTCTGCTCAAATTTATTAGGTTTATCAAGAACCTCATTGAAGATATTCCATTAGGACACCTCCTTTCCTTCACAGGAAAGTGCCATCATTAACAAAAGGTTTTTATACCACTCCGCAGTCATCTTCAAGGGGAGAATGACGGTGGGGTATGGCGGGTGGGTGCAGGGTAAATTTACTTAAGAAAACTCAGGGTTGCCTTATGAGTGTTTGGCTGAGTCCAGATAGGAAAGATTGTCTGTCAGCCCTCCCTCTATAATTACTTGGCTTGATATATGGCAAGCCTTCTTAATTTAAACGACAATTTATAGCTGATGTTTTTGTTTTTTTTTTAACAGTTTTTATGTAGTGCAGATAGAAATTGACTGAGAAGAAAATAATGTAGATCACTCATTAGAGAAGTCAACTTACTGGAAGCTAGTTGTATGACATCCAGCTGTGTACCTGACACCTTCCTTGGCCCATTCAAGGGATCTGACAATAGACCCAGGAAAGGATGCCCCGTGGTGTAATATACACCAGCGAGTGTGCAGGTGTTTCCCCTCATGAATCAGAAACAGATGTTTGGTCAGGCAGAATATGTGGCAGCTTGACATATGTCTGGCCACACCTAACAGGAAAATGATAGCCCATTAATTGTTCTAATAAAATACTATCCCTGCAATTTTGACGACGCCATGAAAAAAACACGTTCCGCCATCAACACTCAGGGAGGCTAGATCCCACAGAGGGTTTGTGACTGACTCCAAACTTAGGATAGTGTGTTTAATCTCCCCTCTGCCATGTATTTTATGAGACAAATTTTATGAGGCAAGTGGTAACAAGATTCTACCCCAAGTGTTCTTTACTTGTAAATATTTTACATTTCTACTGTGTCAAACCCCTAAAAAGGCTCAGAAGAGCAGATCTTTAGGTCAAGATCTCAGTGTTTTGGAGTGGTAGCTTGTTTAGGGACATTTTCAAGCAGTTCATCAACAAGCAAATATAACAAGCACCAACTGCTTACTGAGAGCAAGGCAAATGAATTACCAACCTGAACAATTAGTTCTTTGTTTTGGGGAACTTTTTACAGAAACAAAATTCTGCATCAAGTGGTAAATCTATACCAATACCATTTTAAGTACAATATCAAGAACCGCCCATAAACGATTTCTATTCTTTTTTAATAGCACAAATCATATTCAAAATTGGTGAAGAATTTCCTCCTTTTCACATTACCTAAGGGTATTTAATATAATTTCCCTTCCTTAAGATTTCATTTTGAGATTTCTGTGAAAGGCTATTTAATTTAAAACTTTATTTTATGTAGCTTATTTATAAATGGCATAAATAATCTGCAATTTCTTTTGAGTGAAAATGTTGGAGAATAGTTTTCAGAATCACTTTATAATCTATCATTTGTTTGTAGCTTTGAAATTTTGCTCCCAAATAACTGTTGTGATCCAGATAGTTGTTCTGTTATAGCATGTTTATAAAAGTGAAGGTAAAAGAACACAAACTAAAGTGAAAAGAAAATGACTGCAAAGGAGATGGCGATATCTGGGTGTGACAAACCGAGACCTGCACTGCCATTTTAATGACAACAGAATAACACACACTTATGAAAGGAAGCGGATGGGGAAGGCTGAGAGTGTTTGATTTAAAGCAATTCTGTTATCTGTCATTTGTGGGGAAAAAAATTGTGCTGATTTTAAAACAATACTTTCATTACAGATGCTTCCAGACCCCTTCCCTGATCCAAGGAAACAAAATATCATACAGCCACAAGCCCAGATTTAGAGATGGGGCTTGTTCCAATATAAACATTTCTTAGCTAGACCTTCTCCATGGAAGTGCAAAGTCAATTTTTCCATATACAGTGGGAAAGACAAAGCTTTTAGCTTAAAAGGCATTCTCGCCTGCAGCACAGAGCTCCTAGAACAAGCAGCCCAGGGACACCGTGGTTCACTAGAGATGCCAAGCCGAATGCCATCTTGACTTGTTCATCAGAATTATGCGGCAGAATTCTATCAGAATGTGCACATGCGGAAGACAGAAGAGTAGGCACCATTCTGGCTTCCAGTATTTGGTGTGGTCATTTATTCATTTCATCTGTCTGCTTCATGTACCACTGTTTACCCAGGGCCTAGCTTAGGGGCTGGCACGAAGCAGGCTTTCAACAAATCACTGAGGAATGCATAAACGATTCTTCTGAGCACCAATTCTACTGAAAACACTTGGACAGGCAATTTGGCACTCAGAGGATGAATCATGGACACTGCCAGCCTACAGGGATTCAGAGGGGGTGAACTGCAGGTGTGTCTGTAACTTACTAGACTATATGGAAGAAGTACTAAGAAGCATAACAGTATAATGAGAGATACAGAGAAATGCTGAGAGTGCTGAGGGAGAGATTACTTTTAATGTGGGAAGGGAGAGGATCAAGAATGGTTCTTTGTTTACCAAAAAGACACCTGCACATGTATGTTTATTAAAGCACTATTCACAATAGCAGAAACATGGAACCAACCCAGATGCCCATTGAAAGTGGACTAGATAAAGAAAATGTGGTACATATTCACAATGGAATGCTATGCAGCCATAAAGAACAAAATCATGGACTTCACAGCAACATGGATGCAGCTGGAGACCATCATACTAAGTGAACCATCACAGAAACAAAGAACTGAATACCTCATGTTCTCACTGATAAGCAGGCAGGCCTTGACCGCTGGTCACATGAACACAAGAGTGGGATCAGCAGACACTGGACACTGCTAAGGGAGGGAGGGAGGAAGGAGGGGAGCACGTGGCAACCCAATGGGTACCTGGTCCACTATCAGGGGAGAGAGGGCCAGCTAGAAGCCCAAACTCCACTTTCATGCAACTTACTTATGTAGTAAATCCTCATTTGTACTGTACAACTCTAAAAATTTTTTTTAAAAAGAATGGTTCTTTGGAGAATGTGGGGTTTATGCAGGGTTTTCTGGAAGGAAGAATGCTGAGGATAGAAGACTGGAACTCAGAAGGCAGTTTTAATTTCCTCCTTGTAAAGTTGAGAGGTCCAACCCATATTCTGTGTGTTGTTTCATCACTCAAAGCAGGCATCCTTTACTACTGGTAACCTGTGTCAATAAAGGCACCAATGAACTTACTTTTTTCTACTTGCTGAAAATTTCTTTGGAAAGGTTTGTTTAATGTTGGCAATTAAACTTGTGTGACATCTGCAACCTTCTGGCTTACAGTTTACTCAAATCCACATACCACTGTCTCTCCACACATTGTAGGTAGCATTGGAGACATACTCTAATCCCCGGAATCAGTGGTAGGCACATCTGGGATGCTCATTAATCCTTTGTGGCCACCAGGATCCCATGAGTCACTCTCATGTGGCTTGAAAAGAATCTTAGAAATGACAATAATTGTCAAGTTATAACTTATACACAGGGAGAATGTCATTCAACCATAAAAATAGAATGTTATCATTATTTTATCCTTTTTCATTCTGCTACCTAGTACATTTTTACCCAAAGAGCTGAGCAAGACAATAATGGGAATGCTTGGGTTTGTGGCTCTCTGAACAGTTGTAAGACCAATTTAGTTGACCTAGAACCCATCAAGAATTAACGCCAGAACCCAGTGCTCTTGGCTTTCAGTACTCTGCTGTCAATAGCCCAGTAACTGAGTAGCTGAAATAGAGTAAAAAACGGTTCTCATTTCAACATTTTTCCCTCTTTTTTGAAATGTGTAAATTCCTAGATGATTTGAATTAAACTCAAAGGAATTTTGACCCAAAAGGACTTTGAAGAGAAAGCACATTTTCCAGATGAACATGAGCTTATGCTAGCAGATTAAAAAAAAATTGTAATAAAAAGAAAACCAAATTAGTTTAGATAATCTGAGATGAAGTTATAAAAAAGAGCCAACATTTAGCTTTCAAATAACAATGGAAGAGCAGACAAAACGATGTTCTACAGAAAGCAAAAAAAAAAAAAAAAAAAAGCTTATTTCCACTGAAAACTTTGATACAATGTATGTCCAAAAACATTGGGCTCTTAAAAAGTGTGCTTCATCTGCCAAAGTAACCACCAATACTGACAGAGTCTAGGAAGAGCCCAGTCCGTTAATAAAAACCCAGAGGTTTTGAGCACCTTTCAAAGAGCACTATCCTTTTCTCATAAAGATGACTCCACTGACCCTGCAAAGATACTAGTATCACCTTAAATACAATATTACTGTCACCATACTGAGGATTCTCTTCACATTAAAGACTGTGGAGAGAACGAGGCATGACAGTGCCCGCCATTTTGAAAAAGAACAATGGAATGGGCAGCAGGTTAGAGTTATCCTGCCTCCCATAGGTCTTCCCATTTTGCTGACCCCATGGGGGCTGCCCCAGTCCCCTTTTATCCTCCCTTTTCCTCATCCTTTTTTAGGCTCTGAGCACATCTGAGCAGATATTGCTCATGATGAGGCTCTATAGTTCTGCTGGGACTTGGCTAATTTTCTTTGAGAAACAGATATTGTGTATTTCTTGCTGTTAGAAGGCGAGGGTGGCTTGGTTTTGAAATTGACAGTGAAAAGCTCTACAAATAAAACAAGTTCAGCATTGTTATAAAGCAGGTTAGAAAGGGCACATGGGGTACAACTGCCATAGCAGACCACCCTGGTGCTGTCAACATTTCATTTTCTTCATTAATTTCTTGTGTTTCCATTGTTATGCTACTTGATAGGGGGGTTTCTTAGAGTCATATAGAAACCCAAATGATGACTGTATGATGACTGGGGGGAATACCAGGCATGATGTGGTCTGGGAATTTAAAAAATTAGCTCTTCAATTGTTTTAAAACAAAAGGATTATTGTTCACTTTTGAAACAGATCTTTCTTCTTCCTTTTAAGATCAAGGATGTGTTTATTTTTATGTGACCACCAGAAATTTCTAGCCGGAAATTCTGCAATCTTCTTGCACTTGAATGCTTACTTTCTAAGTGTAGGTGCTGAAAGCAAAGTTTAAAGGGGTGGTACTGTATGTGGTCAGGACAAAAAAAATTCTGAAATGAAATAAAAGGGATAATGCAGTTATAAATTAAATTCAAAGTTAAGATAAATATAATGACCAAGGGCCAAGAGAACCCTTAGTGTTTTAATAATTAGGTTACTTAGTTCTAAGGAGGGACTCCCCCCAAAAAAACGGAATTATTTTTTGGAGGGCAGGTCTTTGTAGTACAGGCTTGCCCCACTAGGTGAGTGTTCTAGGAACCGATTGGCATCAGTGGACCAGCTTGCATTGATGTGAGAGGGGCTGCGTTTGGCTTCAGTGAATTTTTTTTTTTTTGGAGGTTCTTTCAACACATTTGCACATTTCATGATGGATGATTTATAAGTGTGCTGCCCACACTGTGCTGACCAAAAATGGCATGACCCCCATGACCCATCCTCCATATTCGCCTGATCTAACCCTGAGCAACTTTTTTTTTGTTTCCCCGGATAAAAAAAGTCCTCAAAGGAAAACGTTTTGCTGGTGTAGAAGAACAAAACAGAAGCACTAAAGGCATCAAAACTGACAAGATCAAAAACTGTTTGGGCAGTGGAAAAAGCATCTTGATAGGTGTGTTGTATCAAACAGAGAGTACTTTGAAGGTGACTGAAGTTTAAATATTAAAAATACACAATTTTTAATGAATAAATTCTGTTTTGGGGATATTGCCTTGTAAGTTACAACAAGAAGGTCAACATGGGTATGTTCTTGTCTGATACGACTCATTTAATGTCTCAGCACACAGATTTCCAGGTGCAGCTCACCCCCATTATTTGTCCCTGATGGATCAGTGCTCTGCGATGCAATAAGGCAAGAGGATTGCCCCCAAATCCAGGAAGCCTGGTACAGGTTCCAGTACTAGAAATTCTCTGTGGGACCTCGGGGAAGCGATTTAATTTCTGGCTCTAGTTTCCTCCTCTCCAGTGACATGAGCAGCACGATGTCTAGGCTTTTCTCATCCTAACAGTCTAGAATTCTCTGAAACTTCCTGCTGTCTTAATAAGGTTACAGGCTAGGAGATTTGGGGTTAATCATTTCACATCTCTATGCTTTTATAAGGTAGATTAACAACCGCTAGCCCGCCTGGTGTGTTAAGATGGTTGTGACGACTAAAGGTGAAAATATGTAGGAAAACACTTTGTAAACCACAAAAGCTTAATAAATATGAATGCTATTTTTCAGCTGAGTTAGAAGTCACTAGAAATTCCAATATTTGGCAGATGTGAATAACATTTGTTCAATATCAGCAGCTTTTGAAAAGCTGAACTCTTCAAGCTATAAGAGATTTAAGAGGTTTTTCTAATTCATTAGAATATCAGTTCCTCAAGGTGAACTACAGGTATGTTATAAAAAAAAGCAAAACAAGCTACAACTTGCTTTCATGACATTGTAAAATGCTTAGGGTGTTACTTTTTATCCATATGAAAAACTAAAGATAAAGTTTTTGATGTTTATTTTCTTGCTTTTTGCAGACATAACATTCATAAAGGAAGTATTTTGGGCTTTGAAAATCATGGAAATGGCTTTGAGACTGCAGATGGGGTGTTATACTGTGTTGAGGGAGGAGAGAGTGAGACTGAGAGCTGTCTTTTTAGCTCAGAGTGCATGCAGGTAAAAAATTGTGGCTTATATTTTAGAATAAGATAATATTTATTGTGAAGAAATAATTGGCTTTCAAAAATAACAACTGAACAGACATCTGGCCATTCCCATGAGGATCAAAAGATGGTGGCTATCTGGTCTATCCATGACTGCCCTCGCCTCTCTCCAAGGCTCCTTTGTTGTTTTCCTCAGTACCCCCAGGTAATGAGACAAAAATGGAATTTCCTAGGAAGGGGCCAAAAATATCATCAGACAGGGAACAGGAAGCACAAAAATATCCCTCAGGAGAGCACTGATTGTTTAAAGATTCCTAGCTCTTGTTTGCAGCTCTCACGGGATGCTCTGAGCCTCAGCTGCTCATTGCAGCCAGCGACATGTCCTGGCCCGAGGCAGAAGCATGTGCTGCTGGGAAGCTGCCCAGGAGGCACTGATTTGAATAAGATTTTGGGTTACGTTTTGGAGACTTGTCATGATTTAGAACATCAACTTGGGAGGCCCCAGCACAGTGGTTCTCAAACATTTTAGAGTAGCAAAACCTTTATTTTTTTTAAACCAGTGAAATTTTATATGGACTTCGCCTATAAAACAGATGAAGATGCTGTGATTGAAGGAGCAATAATAAGCTGACTGGGATGACTTGCCTTCCTTGAAGAAACCCTGTGTCTTTGTATTGACTCACCTGACCCCTCAGCTTATTATTTTCCTCAACCTTAAAGATTCAGTTCAAATATCAACTCTTCCATGGAGTCACCTGGGCACTGTCCACTAGGAGGGAACGTTCCTTCTAAACCCTCTAAGAGTTTTCATAACATAAAAAGTTAGTTGTATTGCATGATTAGTGTACTTGTTTTATCTCTGTGTTTTACTCATCTTTGTAGGATATGTGGAAGTTGTCAAGGAAGTAGGTACCTTCTTGTTAAATAAGAGAGTAAAGGCATTGATAACGATCTATCCAGTGTCCCTACGAAATATAAGGTGGCAAATCTCCTAGCCTGTAACCTTATTAAGACAGCAGGAAGTTTCAGAGAATTCTAGACTGTTAGGATGAGAAGAGAAGAGCCTAGACATTGTGCTGCTCATGTCACTGGAGAGGAGGAAACTAGAGCCAGAAGTTGAATCGCTTCCCCAAGCCCCTAGCCTCCTGCTGCTCAGCCTTCCTCACCCCAGTTGTACGTGACACTTCCCCATGAAGTCTCAAACTGAAAGCCTCTGATTTGGCAGGTCTCATGTTGGAAGGTCCCTGCGGAGACTTTTCTTCCATGATTTAATACATTTCTACAAACATCAGCAAAAATTTTCTACAAAAATCCCTCATCCCTGCTCTCAAAACACATGGCGAGTCAACTTGACAGGACCTTGGCAATGATCCCAGCATCTGTTCTCTCCTTCCCAGTCCATGGTAACCATCCACACCCAGGCCCCTCTTACTCTCTCCTGGACGGTCACCCATGCATGATATAGGCTACCCAGATCCCAGGCTCTCTGCCATCCGCTGCCCAATCTAGCCAGTAGGCTGTTTCTAGATTCGTACTGACAAATCACAATTCTCATTGTATTTCTTTTTCTTCTGCTCTGCAATCTTTGATGGCTCTCTGTTGTCCAGTCCAGCTGACTGGGATGCCTTGTCTTCCTTGAAGAAACCCCGTGTCTTTGTATTGACTCGCTCTCACCCCTCAGCTTATATATTTTTTCTCAATCTTAAAGATTCAGCTCAAATGTCAACTCTTCCATGGAGTCACCTGGGCACTTTCCACTAAGGGGGACCATTCCTTCTAAACTTTCGAAGAGTTTTCATAACATAAAAAATTAGTTGTATTGCATGATTAGTGTACTTGTTTTATCTCCGTGTTTTACTCATCTTTGTAGGATACGTGGAAGTTGTCGAGGTAGGAGGTACCTTCTTGTTAAATAAGAGAGTAGAGGCATTGATAATGATCTATCCAGTGTCCCTAAGGAATATAAGGTGGCAATACAGGGACTGCCATACTATCTTCCCTATTTCAAAATATCTAATTAAAAGTAATGGTGATGTGTTTGTAAGAAATACACAACTAAAAAGAAATGCTAAATTTGGCTTTGGCCAAAATTAAAACAGCAATAACACTGTCTTACCAAAAACTCTCTTTTGCAATTATAAATTACTTTGCCTCACTAAAAATGAGTTATTAATTCATCCATTTTACTTGGTGGGTGTGATGCACTGAACTGTGTCCCCTATAAGGAGAGAATAAAGGTTACGTGACATCATAAGGGGAGGGTCTGAGGTTGATGGAACCACTGTCTTTATAAGAAAAGGAGGAGGAACCATGGACCGACCTCTCTGTCTCTTACTGCACATGCACAAAAGAAAGGCCATGGGGGACTGTGAGAAGATGACAGTCTACAAGTCAGGGAGATCCCTCACCTGAAACTGGTCCTGCCCTAATCTTCCAGCTTCTAGAACCGTAAAAAAATTAATTTTGACAGTTTAAGCCACTGGAGTATCTTGTTACTTCAGCTCCAGCAGACTGATACAGATGAAAAAATATTTCAAAACTTGAGGTTAGAGGAGGAGGAGAAACAGTAAAGAGACACTTGGGCATGGAAGTTTTGGGGACCACTGCTCTAATAATGCCCCCCTTCCAGATTACAGTGGATATCACAAGTGCCTACTGCTATAGTCCGCTCCTAGACCAGGGTCTCTTGCAGGTGGAATAGCTGGTGCCATAGCTGGTGCCGTGAATGGTGCCTTTCAGCAGTAGGCTCTTAGTCCTTGTGTGCTGAATGACTAACTCACTTACTTCACACAAGTTGTTTTCTATAGCACTTGAAAAGTTGGGCCGGGAGTTAGCCTATGTTTCTTGTAAGTCTGACTTGAGTCCTTTCTGTTGTTTAACTTCCTTTCTATTTCTGCTGTCATTTGTAGAGAAAAAAATGATAAAAGGTAAATTATTTCTAAACCATCACTCAGTTTTCTTGTGATTGGCATACTTTGTCTAATAATTCCCCCTGAGGTTCTGTTTTTACATAAGGAAAGTTAAGCCCTTCCCTTATCTTTTCTGGTTCTTTTAAGTTGTAGATCCAAAAAGTAGACTCAGGACTCCTCTGAAAAACCAATGATGTTCAGCATAGCTGGAGACACACAAATACACACACACACATATATATAAATATACACATTCACAAAGTATGCCAACTTTTATTCCTCTCATGTCTAAGGGAAGACTTCTCATTGTTACTGCGATGGCAGAGTTTGCTTATCCTATGATTCTATAACTTAAAAAAGAAGATCAAACCTAAACATGCCATGAATTTAAATGTTCTTTACAGACATGTCAACTGCTGAGACCACTGTGACACTCCTGATCTTTTTTTTTTTTTTGAGTTGGAGTCTTACTCTGTCACCCAGGCTGGAGCGCAGTGGCATGCTCACGGCCACCACAGCCTCGGACTGCTGGGCTCAGGAGATCCTTCCACCTGAGCCTTTCAAGTAGCTGGAAATGCAGGCATGCACCACCACACTCAGCTATTTATTTATTTATTTGTTTGTTTGTTTATTTATTTATTTATTGTAGAGACAAGGTCTCACCATGTTGCCCAGATTGGTTTTAAATCCATGGACTCAGGCAATCCTTTCACAACCACCTCCCAAAATGGTAGGATTACAGGCGTGAGCCACTGTGCCCAGCAGACACTCCTGATCTTGTTAAGTGAGCTGTCGCTAAGGCACTCTAAGATTTAGAGATAGATGTTAGAGGGCCATTGCAATGCAAAGGTTAAGAACTTGGAGCCAGATTTCCTAGACATGACCTTTAGTAAGTTACTCAACTGCTATATGACTCAGTTTCCTCATCTGTAAAGGGGGGCTAATATGAATGCCTTCCTCAGAGCATTGTTATAAACAATAAATGAATTAATGATACACACACACATGCTTAGAACAGTACCTAGGGCACAGCAAGTGCTACCTGGAGTCTGCTGGGAGGATGAGGGTGCCTGCTCTGATACAGAAGGTGACACAGATCTGACTCAGAAGCAGTTTCCTACAGATTTCAACCCTTACGGAAGAGGACCAGTTCAGAGAATAGCCTTGCCAGTTTTCATTTTGGGAAATAAGGTCTTCCCTAACTCTTAACGTTCTCTTTCCGTCTAGTGCACTGTCATTCTGGAATGAGGATGACTCCTTGTTACCAAGAAAAACATCACCGTCTCACTGTTTCCTGAAAAGCGTGAGCAACACCCTATTCTCAAGCAGATCTCACAAGTAAATTCCTTCAGTCCCCCTTCCCCTTCCCTCAAGGACATAGTCTTCAGTGTTCTGGTGTCTGGGCTACGGATGCTGAGAAGAGTTAGGCCTGGAGTAGAAAATCTTCTAGACCATTTCATGTCTCTTTCAAAAAACACTTCCTGAGCACCTGCTCTGTGCGAGCCATGGTTTCAAGAAGTGAATGCACTTTTTCAGCTCTTCTGGATGCCTTGAAGCAGTAGTTTGTGCTGAGGCTTGTTTTTTAATTCTAATGTGCACCTTTTCAGGGCTGGGGTCTAGTACATGGGCGAGTCTGTGAGCCCCTCACTAACTTCACTCAGCCATAATTTGGGTTTTATTTATTTATTTTTTTGGTCTTCTCCCAACCTATAATTATATCAAAAGCCCCCTGTTTCTGGATTCACAATTTCCCTTAAGTCCATTCAAAATTCAAGCCCAGTTGTATCATAGAGCCTCAAATTTCTTGTATTTTGATGTGCATGTGAATAGCCTGAACTACGGTAAAAATTCTGATTCTGATTCTAGGGTGGAAACTGAGATTCTGCATCCCTAAGACATGCTCAGGTGATGCTGCCATCTTTGGACCACACTTTGAGTAGCAACCTTTTCAGACCTTCTTCTCCATAGCTTGCAACATTATCAGGGCATTCATTACCCAAGGAGGGGGTTCCCTCCCACATTAACAATTCTGGCTTCCAGAAAGCTTCTTGAGCATAGTTGCTTCTAAATGCTGTGTTCTGCCCAATCTTGAGCAGGCTTCTTCTTTACAGTATTATTAAGACTTGGTAGAGAGCTGTAAAGTATGTAATATGACATGGTGACTACAGTCGATGTTACAAGGAATTAATAATCTGTCACTGGCTTTTCTTTCTTCTCCCATTGAGTGAAAATGTATTCTTCTCTCTAGACCCTTTGCCACTTGGCACTTGACTGTCACATGCTAACATGAGTCTGCTTAGCAGTTCTTCTGTCTCTACCTCTTCCATTGTACACCTTGTGTCTCTCTCTAGACCCTTTGCCACTTGGCACTGGACTGTCACGTGCTGCCATGGGTCTCTGCTCAGCAGTTCTCCTGTCTTTATCTCTTCCATCATACACCTTGTGTCTTTCCATAGCAAAGCTTCCTGTTTAGGGTCATCCTGAAGAATCTTGATAGAGCAGCCAGCAGCACCTAGAAGTCTGGTGTGGAAGACCTTGGATATCTACTGACCACACGGAGACACACCTGGGACACACCAAGGTGTCTGTAGCCAGTACTGTCTGGGAAGCCTTGCTGTACCACCCTGGAGAGGCTCATGTCTGTGGCTGAGTTGGTGTCCTCTCTTGTAGATTATCCTCAGACCATATCTGGAGTTGTTAGGGGCAGGGAAAAGTACTCCAAGTACTCCATGAATGTCTCTGACCCCCTCCCACTAGGTCAGGACCCCTGTTTTCCTCAGGCTCTGGAATCTTAAGTCTCGGGGTTCTAACTAGGGCAGCAGCTATGGTTGTGTGACTCAGTACCTCAAACCAAACTCCTTTAATGGACACACATTTTAATCCATTTATTAGACAATTACAGAATTTTGTTGCTGGAAGTAACCATTTTTAATTTTTTAGGGTAGAAACTGAGGCCCCAGGAGGTGAAGCAATTGACCAAGTTCCTTTCCCTGACAAGGGTCATCTGTTTTTTAGTGACAGAGCCAAGAACCTGAATAGTTAGTTATAGACTCACAGTCCAGCTCCACTCAAATCCATGAGTCTCCTACTTTAACTTAAGGATGAATAGAAATAATAAAGGGTAAGGTAAATATGCACTAGAAGTAGACAAGCTTCCTTTAAAAAAATCTAGATAAGTTCATGTAATGGTCTCTGGTTCTAAAGCAAAGGATGATTAAGTTCACTGAAATAACTGGAAAGAGCATAGGCTAAGAGTCAGAAGACACAGTGCCTTGTGCTGCTGCTAATGACCTTTGGGTCTTTGGGTCAAGCATCCAACTCTCCTCTTCCCTGTGTAGGTTCTTCATCTACAAGATGGGAAGGTTGAATCTCTAAACCTCCTTCCTGGAGCTCACATTCTAAGATTCCTTTGACTTTATGGCTCACACTGCAAGGAATAATAGAGTTATGCATCCAATAATAGCCATCCACAAACTCTGCATTCAGATAGGTCTCCTGTATGCCGAACTCTGTGCTGCAGTAGAGGCTTCAGGGCTTGTCTGTTATCAATAGAATTTCAGGGTGCCTATTGGCATTAATGATGACAGACAACAATTTCAAAGGAACAACATAGAATGACGCAATTTATTCATGTGCTGCAATGCAACAGTGGCCGGCCTATCTCTAGACATTCAGATTGTTTCATCTCCAAAGAGCAGGCAGTTGGTACCTCACCTGTGACCTGGAGATTGACAGAATCACCTGCTGCTCTCAGGATGAGAGAGAGAAGAGAAGAGAAGAGAAGAGACGAGATTGTGACATTATATCACTGTTCACCAAAGGGAAACATACCAGAAGCCGTGAGTCTTGAAAGGTTCCCTGGACTCACTAACTCTGCTGTAGAAGAGGTTTGTCCACCTTGTAAGCCTGAGACCCCAAATTAGTGCTGTGATTACAGAGAGTTCCACTGCTCTGGCATCCCAAGGGCTGAGGCTCACTGGACTTTTTTTCTCTTGCTTTCTGCTGGTGTCTACATAATGCATTCCTTGGGACTGATATTTGGCTTTGTAGAGCTGCTTCGATCAGTATGCCATGTTGCAATCCACTCTGTACATGGACAACCACGGAGCAGTCACGTCCATGAGGCGAGTTTCAGTGAAGACATCTTTGATCACTAGAGTCCCTGAATTCCTTAAAAGCAGTCATGCTACTCCAGCGAATGCAGGGCATAATTTCAAAATAAATATTAATATACAAAGTCTGCACCATGCTCAGGGGCCCTTTTAGCTGAAGTGTGCAGCCTGGATTACTGGTCTAGTCTGGAAAAGACTTGTGCTAAGGCAGCTGTTCATGTCACGGGATTTCTCCAGCTCCCCGGTTCTCATGGAGTAAGATATGTATAGATTTCACTGCATTTAGGAAAACATGAATCTCTAGCCTCCACCAAAAAGCATAAAAACTAAGAAAGTCCTGGTAGTGGGGGAAAAAAAAGGTCATTTTGTGTATTATCACAATTATATCTACCCGCCCCTCCTCCTGCTTTTAACAGAATTTGTTTATATATATATTTTTCTGTATGGAGAGGATTTGGGCTTGAATATGGAAATTTTCCCACTACCATTCAGTCTTGGAATGTTGTTTCCCCCAAGTTTCTCATGATAAAAAGACTCAGATTCAGAGCCCCAACTGCTGGCAGCTGAATTTCATTAAGACTTTGATGGGAAACTTAAGTTGGAATTACAAACATCTGTGGTTAAACTTCCCTTTAGTAAACCATTTCCCAGAATTTAACTTTACCACACCAAGAGCAGAAAAGAAAACAGTTGAAAAAAGAATGCTGCTCTTTTGCAAATATGAGTAGATATCCAATATTCTTCTGTATGGTCACTATAGCTCAATGAACTAGCATATTTACTGATTTTAGAACACAAGTAATTTTTTTTGAAATTCTAAGTTTTGGAACTCAAAGCATTTACTGGCAATCTGATTTTAATGACTTCCAACGAATCAATGTTCTCAAAAATTATGTCTGGACAGCTTTACATTTATATGATTACTATGTGGCAGAAAAAACTCCAAAGGCAAGGAAGTAAAAATACTTCAAGAAATTATGACAAGTCAGATTTGAGGATTTAATTATGAAGAAACAAAAAAAGGTTATTGTCTTTATCATATCAAAGGAATTGGGTTTTATGTTTAGCTTTTCTAGGGATTTCTCTTAACTGTTCAGATCATGCTATTGCTGGGGAAAGGCTGTTTAAAGAACCATTAAAAAGACAATAATCATAGAAGTGAAACTACAGCCTCCTTCTTCTCCAAAGTTGGATAACCAGCAAATTTGGTAACAAAGTTAAAAGAATAAGTGAAGAGTTGGATAACAAAATATTTTCAACAAGAAGCCGCAAAGCTTTACCTGCAGAGAGACAGAAACAGATAATGGAAGAGAGAAGAGAGGAGAAGGGACAGAATGGGGGAGACGAGGCTAACTTTGTGTTAGGCAACTTATTTATATTATTTCACTTCAATTTCACAACCATCTTACAAGGCAAGTGTATTTCTACTCATTTTACAATCAAAGAAACTGAGCTTCTACAGGTTGGTCTAATTTGCCCAAAGTCAAATGGCTCAAAAGTTGTGGAGCTGGATCCACATCACATCTGTCTGGCTGTAAGCTCACATCCTGCCTGTGATGAAAGGGGAATTTCAAATATTGTAAAACAGAGACTCCAAATAAATAGCCCTTGGGCTGAATCTGGCCCTCAGATGTATTTAGCCCACAGAGCATTAAAAATATATATATGAGTCAGCAATCTCACTTATGAATCCAGATTCTGTCCTCTCTTGGAAAAAACACAAAGCAAAACCAGAAGACCTGGCAATGCTGAGAGGTGGCTGCCCCTGGAACAGGCATCGTTTCTCCGCCTGTTACCTGAAGCCCCACCACTCACAGGATGAGGTCCTTTCTCTGAGCTGGCTTCACCTACTTGTTTTTCACCTGGTCCCTATAAGAAGCTGAGTTTTAAAACCTTCTCTGTACCATATGATACAGCAATTCCACTCCTGGTTATATGCCCCAAAAGAACAAATATTAGAGACTCAAACAGATACTTATACACACATGTTCATAGCAGCCTTATTCGTAATAGCCAAAAGAAGCAACACAAGTGTCCATCAGTGGATGAATGGATACAATACAGTGTACATATAAACAGAATAGTATTCAGTATTAAGGAGAAATGAAATTCTAGCACATGCTACAACATGGATGAACGTTGAAGACATTATGCTAAGTGAAATAAGCCAGGCACAGAAGGATAGCTATTGTATGATTCCACTTATATAAGGTATCTAGAGTAGTGAAATTCATGGAGACAGAAAGTAGAATGCTGGTTGTCAGGAGCTGGAGAGAGGGATTAACAGGGAGTTATTGTTTAATGGGTCTCACTTTGGGAAGATGAAAAAGTTCTGGAAATGGATGGTGGTGATGGTTATATAACAATTTGAAGGTACTTAATGTCACTGAACTGTACCCTTTAAAATGATTCAAATGGCAAGATTTCCGTTTTATATATTTTATCACATTAAGATTAAAAAAAAACTTCCTCTGGTTAAGTCAGAAAACTCTGGAATGATAGGGAATGGAATTCTTTGTTTCCTAGCAATTTTATAATAAATTCTATGAGATAGACCATGCATTCCTTAGGTGGTGCTGTTTTGAACTTCCTACCTGTTAATCTACACCAATAGCTTCTAAGATAGACTGTAGCATCATGTGGAAGACACATACTAAAATGTGATTATAAAGAGAAAGTAGGGTACACGAAGACGCGACAGTTAAAAAAAAAAGTTCTATCGGTGTGCTGAGAGAAGAGAATGGAATTTGAAACTTAGGGTAAAGTACTTGCCACCTCTACTCACCAATTGACTCATTTGTGAAATGGCTGTAATTTCCACCACTGAGTATTAAATAAGACAATACATGTAGGTTGATAAGACATGGAAGTCAACAAGTATGAGTCTTTTTCTTTCCTACATGAGTAGTTTAAGAAGTAGTTAATAGGCTAAACAGGGAAGTTATCTTAATTCTGTGCTCACCTAACAAGCACTGCATAAAAGGTCTTTAAATGGCATTTAATATTTCTTCATTTTAAGAAATTCCCATTTTAAGAAACTGATTGAAATTAAGCCTACTGAGGTAGCTGGAAGTATATTACATTTAATTTTAATCAGTTTCTTAAAATGGGAATTTCTTAAAATGAAGAAATATAAAACACACTTCACTGCTTTTATAAACTCCTTCCTAGCTGTGCCACTCACCAGGTAGGGGTCTGGGTAGACACCGTGCCTCAGTTTCCATGTTTATAAAATGACATCATAGCTATACCAGTCCCACCAATTTGTCATGAACGAAAGGAAGTAACTTATGGGAAGAAGTGTTTAGACCTGCATCTGCTCATGGAGGGCACTCAGCAAGTGTCAGCTGCAAGCCGTGCTGTCATCACTACCACCAGCACTGCTGTGTTCTAGCCCTTCTAAAACAGGTATTTGAAAGCCTTCTTTGGTGGTTGGCGAGTTCGTCATTGGACCCTGCTGGTCTGGTTCAGAAGTATGACTTTCTTTCAGTTTCCCTCCATGGTACTTAGCTTGTAGCCAGGCTTGCAGGACAGTTACTCTGCTTTCTACAGTGGCTCCGTATATATTTTTTTCTCTTTTTAACTACTTATCCTTGAGGATAAGGCTGAGGCGCTACCTTCTTTCTATCCCTCCAGGTGCCCGTTTTCTTGCTCTGTGCCTGGTTAGGCTCCAAGCCTGCTTGTTGGATGGGTAAGTGGATGCAATGATGACTGAATGTCAGGGGTTCCGATGACTTGACTGGACTGTTGGATCTGCAGCACAGAATGACGGCCCAGATTGGTGACAGGAGGTCTTAATGGGACCCTATGGGACCTTTTCCAAAGCAAGTGACCAAGAAAAGAAAGAGGAAAGCAGACAGTGAGAGAGAGCTAAAGTGTCGTTTAATAAGTATGCGGCAATCCTTTCACAGCGGGAGCCTCACAAGGATTGGGGGCATGGGACTGTGTAAACACAATGACAAGAGTTGTGAGGGAAAGTCCCTCAGAGGAATTAGTCTGACTCATAGTGCTTCTTTTTAGCAAGTCAGTTTGTCTGGTGTGGGGCTCACACGTGGCTCACTGGCGTTGATTGTTTTGGAGGGAAGTTAGCAAATGATAATGACAATGGCGAAACGCACTCATGAGTCTAGGAGGTAAATTCCTGTTTCCCCTCTGCAGAGAGTTGACTCAACACTGTCAATGATTTCTCTTCTTTTCTCCTGTATCCATCAGAGTCAGGGACAGCACCTCGCCCCCTCCAACCCCGCCCCCTCTGTGCTGCCAGCAGTCTGGCCTCCAGTTTCTCAGGATCTCTGTGTGGTTTCTCTCCAGCCCCACAGTGTAACCTGCGGCCCAGGGTTCTTGATCTTGTTAGGCTCCTGCCTCTTTCTGATGAACAAGAATCTCACTCTTCCCAAGGATGCTCTGATCCCACATCTTTGGGGGTGCTCCCATCTCCAATCCTGCCCAGCCCCCATTCTTTTACATATTTATCATGTCCATATTGGACAAGGAGACTGTTCCTTGTTTCCCTTGCTAGTGCATATGGTGGAATAAGCAGACTTTCTTCTCTCAAGTGTGAAATACGACAATAATGAATATTCTTTTTGAAACCGCCTAGTCCTCCCTTTTCCCACCCTCACCTACTGAGAGTCACTGCTGTCACCGCAAGCTCAGCAATAACGGACTCAGTAAATTGCCTGTAAAGAAGGAAAGGTGGGGCCAGGTGTGGTGGCTCACACCTGTAATCCCAACACTTTGGGAGGCCGAGGTGGAGGATGGCTTGTGCCCCAGCATTGGAAACCTGCCTAGGCAACATATTGAGACCTCATCTCTACTAAAAATAAAATAAATAAATAAAAATTAGCCAGGTGTAATGGCGTGCACCTGTAGTCCCAGCCACTCAGGAGACTGAGGCTTGAGCTCAGGAGGTAGAGGTTGCGGTGAGCCAAGATTGTGACACTGCACTCCTGTCTGGGTGGCA
>CAUYQG010135032.1:0-13545 GCA_963574415.1 Tarsius wallacei
TTGTTTCTGTGAGAGGTCACTCAGTATTATAGACTCTAGTTCCATCCAGGTTGCTGCGAAATTCATGATTTCGTTCTTTTTTATGGCTGTGTAGTATTCCATTGTGTATATGTACCACATTTTTTTAATCCAGTCCTCTTTAGATGGACAGCAAGGTTGCTTCCAGGTTCTTGCTATTGTGAACAATGCTGCAGTAAACATCCGAGTGCAGGTATCTTTTTTATAAAGTGATTTGAGTTCTTCAGGGTATATTCCCAATAGGGGGATCATGGGGTCATATGGGAGGTTGGTGTTTAGAGCTTTTAGGAATCGCCACACTGCCTTCCACAGAGGTTGCACTAGTTTATACTCCCACCAAGAGTGTAGAAGTGTTCCCTTTTCGCCACATCCTCTCCAGCAACTGTTATTTTTTGAGTTATTGATAATTGCCATTCTGACTGGAGTTAGGTGGTATCTCAGAGTGGTTTTGATTTGCATCTCCCTGATGATTAGTGTTTGTTAGTTTTTATTTTATTTTTTTTGTTTTTCTTTGTGCATGAATGTGTATATGAGGGTTCGATCTGCATTCCCCCCACTTTTTTCTTTTTCATCTTCTTTTTCTTTCTTTCTTCTTTTGTTTTTACTTTCTGTTTATGTGTGTACATGAGTGATTGAGTGTTCATCTTTAAGTTTTTGTTTGCTTGTTTGTTTTTTGTACCTCTCTTTTTTTAGTTTAATGTGTGTGTGTGTGTGAATGTATGTGTGAGAGTTTTATTTAAATTCCTTTTTTTCTCTCTTTTTTCTTCTCTGTTCATTTCATTGCATGTGTGTGTTTGGTTTTCCTGGGGTTTTTTTGTTTATTTGTTGGTTTGTGTTTTTTTTTCTTTTCTTTCAGTTTCTTTTGGTTTTCATTTGTGTGTTTGTGTGTGCATGTGTAGATGTGTGTGTAAGTGGGTGCTTAATTGTTTTCTTTTTTGCTTTGGCTTCTATTTTTGTTTTTCTATGTTTTTTTATGTTTTATTTGTTTTTTATTTTTGTCCATCTTACTTCATTCTACTTTTCTCTGTTCTCCTCATTGTTGTTTCTGTATCTTGGACTCAGGAGGTACACACATGTACCCAATTACATTGTCATATAGAGTGGTGGTGAGGTGTGGGTCTCAGGGAACCCATATCACAGTCAGTGAACATTGTGATTTGCAAGTAGTTGCTGAATCCTAGCTCCTCAACTTCCACTTTACTCAACTCTCAAAACTACAAGAGACAGCAAAGCTTCCCACCCACAACCCTGTTTCAAAATAGAACAATTTCAGAGCTTTGATCAGGGAAGAATAGAGAGCTGAGTAAACATCAGAAGTAAAAGCCTCTCCCACTGCCACTGAATAATGGAACTAAACAGAAAAGAAAGAAATCTGTCATAAATAAGAAAAAATCAATGAAGGAACATAGACAATTCCCAGTATAACAAAAAGAAAATGCCTGAAAAATCAGACCTCAGAGCCAAAAATTGAAAGTCATGAACAATTGGTCTGAGAAAACAACAGGGGTTAGGGAATAGATGGAAAGAGTGAATAAGACTCAAGAAAGACCAAATACAACACCGAAAGAACTTGTAGCAGAGATTTTGGCCATGAAAAGTTTTATCCAGGAAATAAATAGCAAGATGGCAAGCAAGGAAAGCAGAATTAATCAAGTGGAAGAAAGAATCTCAGAAATTGAAGACCAAAACAGGGAATTAGCCCAATCTGTAAAAAACATAGAAAGAAAACTCAGAAGGAAAGAACAAAGCATCCAAGAGATGTGCAGTTATATCAAGAGGATGAATCTATGCCTGATTGTCATCTAAGACGAAGAAAAAGAAACAGAGAATACCTTGGAGCAAGTATTCCAGGAAGTTATCCAATAAAAATTTCTCCATCTCACCAGAGATGTGAACATCCAAACCCGAGAGATACAGAGAACCCCTGAAGGACATCAAATGAGAAGACCAACTCCTAGACACATAGTAATTCCACTACACAGAGTAGGTCCAAAAGAAAAAAAATCCAAAAGTACACAACAGAGAAAAGTCAGACTACTTACCAGGGAAAACCAATCAGAACAGCAGCAGACCTACAAGGCAGAAACACTATAAGCTAGAAGGGACTGGAGTCCAATATTCAAAGTCCTCAAAGATAAACAATTTCAACCAGAAGTTTCCTATCCAGGCAAGCTCAGTTTCATCAGTGATGGAGAATTAAAATCCTTCCTAGTCATTCAATTCCTGAGAGATTATGCAGCTTCCAGATCAACTCTACAGGAGATGCTTAAAAAGGTATTAAGCACAGAAGAAAGAAAGAAAAAAAAAAGAATGACCACACACTTTCCAAGAGAACAAAAGACCACAGAATTAATAGAGAATACATTGCAGCTGCAAACTGGAAAACACACACATACATCAACCCGAAAATTAAAAGAAAACAAACAAACCAAGAAAAAAACTCTATAAGAACTTCATGAAAGGAATAAACAATCACATTTCAATAACCAGCCTGAATATATATGGACTAAATGCACCTCTGAAAAGACACAGAATGGAAAATTGGATAAGACACCATGACCCAATAATTTCCTGCATCCAGGAAACTCATCTGACCATAAGGGATACAAACAGACTCAAAGTTAGAGATGGAAAATGAATTTCCAGTTGAATGGATCACAAAAGAAGATGGAAGTCATGATGTTAATATCAGAAAAGCAACCTTTAAGCTATCAAAAATTTAAAAATATATGGCAGGACACTACATAATTTAAAAAGGTTCAATCCACCACCAAGAAATATTTCTCTTAAACATATATTCATCCAACACAGGAGCACCAGTGTTTATAAAGCAACTACTAAGTAAAGTAAAGAAAGATATTGACCCTAACACTATTATAGTGGGCACTTAAATGCCCCACTAACAAACCTAGATAGATCATCAAAGCAAAACATCAACAAAATGATTCAAAACCTCAACTTGACACTTGACCAAATAGACTAAATAGATATGTACAGAACACTCTACCCAACAACCACAAAATACACATTCTACTCATCCCCACATGCAATGTACTCCAAGATTGAGCACATCCTCAGCCTTAAATCAAGCATAAACAAATTTTACAAGATCAAAATACTGCCATGCACCTTCTCAGACCACAGTAGAATAAAAATAAATATCAACACCAACAAATTTCCCCCCAAATCCACAAAGACATGAGCACTAAACAACATGATGCGGAACAATTACTGGGTCAATACAGAAATCAAAACAGAAATTTAAAAATTTCTAGAAGCAAATGAAAATGAAGAAACATTTTACCAAAACCTCTGGGATGCCATGAATACAGTTCTAAGAGGGGAATTTATATCTCTGTGAACACATGCTAAGTTAATGGAAAGATTACAAGTCAACAATCTACAAATCACCTAAGGGAGCTGGAAAGACAAGACCACAAAAACAGTAACTATAGAAGAAGAATCCAGATCACCAAAGGAAAAACCCAAATACAGGACATGGAAGACAAAAATATCATAGTAAAAATCAACAAAACAAAAACAAGATTGATGGATACGTAGCCAGAATGACCAAGAAAAAGAGAGAAAAATCCATATAAGCACAATCAGAAATGCAAAAGATCAAATCACAACTGACCCTTAAGAAATACAAAAGATTTTCAGAGATTACTATGCACACCTGTATGGAAACAAACTAGACAACTTAAATGAAATGGGACTTTCAAACATCAAACCTCTCAAGGTTGAAACAAGAAGACATTGAGACACTAAATAGGCCAATAACAACCCAGGAAATTGACTCCATCACAAGAAAACTAACTATAAAAAAACTCTGGATCAGATGGCTATCCAGAGGAATTCTACAAAACCTACAAGGAGAAGCTGATGCCAACCCCACTGAAAGTATTCCAAACAATTGAGAAAAGAAGAATTATCCCCAAATCATTTAATGAAGGTAAAATTATGCTGATACTCAAACAGGATAAAGATCCAACAAAAAAAGAGAACTACAGGCCAATATCCCTAATGAACATAGATGTGAAGATTCTCGACAAGATTCTAGCAAATTGGATCCAACAACACGTCTCAAAAATTATTCAACATGATCAAGTAGGCTTCATCCCTGGGATGCAGGGGTGTTTCAACATCTGCAACACCATAAATGTAATTAAATATATCAAAAGATGTAAAAACAAGGACCACATGATTATATCATTAGATGAACAAAAGGCTTTTAATAAAATTCAGCATTCCTTCTTGATAAAAACCCTCAAACATCTAGGTATAGAAGGAATATACCTCAAAATAGGAAGCACCAACTACGATAAACTCACAGCCAGCATATTGCTAAAAGGACAGAAACTGAAAGCATTTCCCCTAAAAACCGGGACAAGGCTGCCCATTCTCACCCCTCCTGTTTAACATTGTGTTGGAAGTGCTAGCTAGAACAATTAGACAAGAGAAGGAAATTTAGATACCTAAATAGAAAAAGAAGAAGTGAATTTAGCCCTCTTTGCTGATGATATGATTCCATACATCAAAAATCCAAAAGACTCTGTCAATACAAAACTCTTTTCACTGATAAAGGACTTTAACAAAGTCTTGGGATACAAAATAAATGTTCAAAACACAGTTGCATTCTTATACACCACCAACAAATAGACAGAGGAACAAATAAAAAACGTAATCCCATTCACAATAGGCACAAAAAAAGAGAAAGGAAATACCTCAGCATCTTCCTAACCGGAGAAGTGAAAGACCTTTACAATGAAAACTAGAAAACATTGCTCAAAGAAATCCAAGAAGACACAAACAAATAAAAAATATTCCATTCTCATGGATAGGAAGAAGCAACATTATTAAGATATCCATCCTACCAAAGACAATCTACAGATCCAACAAATTACCAACATCATTCTCAGACCTGGAAATGACAACACAAAATTTTGTATGAAAACATAAACCACGAATAGCCAAAACAATCCTTAGCAAAAAAAACAAAGCAGGAGGTATCACTCTTCCAGACTTCAAACTTTACTATAAGCCTACAGTAATCAAAACAGTCTCATATTGGTACAAGAACAGGCATGTGGACCAATGGAACAGGAAAGAGACTCCAGAAGCAAAACCTCAATTTCTCAACCAACTCATCTTTGACAAAGCTTCCAACAAAAACCACTGGGGAGAAAAGAACTTATTCAGTAAATGGTACTGGGAAAACTGGCTGACCACATGCAGAAGATTGAAAGAGGACCCTTACCTATCACCATACACAAAAATCAACTCTAAGTGGATCAAAGATATAAAGGTAAAAATTTAAACTATAAGAATCTTAGAAAATGCAGGAGACACCATTACAGAAATTGGAGTAGGCAACCAATTTCTCATCAAAATCCCAGGTGTTCACACCATTAGAGATGAGATAAACAAGTGGGACCTCATCAAACTGAAAAGTTTCTGCAAAGCAAAAGAAACCATCAAGAGAGCAGGAAGGTAGCACACAGAATGAGAAAAATATTTGCCAACTGTATGTCTTATGAAGACCTGACATCCAAGATCTGCAAGGAATGCAAACATGCCGAAAAGAAAAAAAAACCAAACAGTTCAATTAAAAAGTGGGCAAAGGACATGAATAGACACTTCTCAAAAGAAGATATATGGGCAGCCAACAAACACATGAAAAAGTGCTCAGCCTCACTATTCATCAGAGAAATGCAATTAAAAATCACATTGAGATACCATCTAGTCCCAGTAAGAATGGCCATCATTAATATAACAAACAACAATAGGTGCTGGCGAGGATGCAGAGAAAATGGAATACTTCTACACTGCTGGTGGGAATGCAAACTATTTCGCTCTCTATGGAAAACAGTGTGGTGATTTCTAAAAGAACTAGAAATTGACCTTCCATATGACTCAGCAATCCTCCTACTGGGAATATACCCAGAGGAACTCAAATCATTCTACAAAAAAGATAACTGCACATGCATGTTTATGGTAGCATGATTCACAATAGCAAACCATGCTACTGGAACCAACCATGCTGCCCATTGAAACTGAACTGTAGCCAGGTGTGGTAGTATACACCTGTAGTTCCAGCTACTCGGAAGGCTGAGGCAAAAGGATCGCCTGAGCCCAGCAGGTCGAGGCTGCGGTGGCTGTGAGCATGCCACTGCACTCCAGCCTGAGCAAAAGAGACTCCAAATCAAAAATTAAAAAATAAAGAAAACTGGATTGGATAAAAAATGTGGTACATATACATGATGGAATGTTATGCAGCCATAAAGAAGGACAAACAGCTGGGTTCGGTGGCTCAGCCTGTAATCCCACGCTTTGGGAGGCTGATTGCCTGAGCCCATGGGTTCGAGACCCGCCTGGGCAACTTGGCGAGACCTCATCTCTACAATACATCAAAAAATTAGCCGGGCGTGGTAGCGCGTGCCTGTAGTTCCAGCTACTCGGAAGGCTAAGGTGGAAGGATCACCGGAGTCCAGCAGGTCGAGGCTGCGGTGGCCGGGAGCGGCCACTGCACTTCAGTCTGGGCGACAGAGTGAGACTCCAACTCAAAAAAAAAAGGAAAAACATATGGACTTTGCAGCAAGTTGGATGGATTTAGAGTCTATAATACTCAGTGGTCTATCACAGAAACAAAGAACAGAGTTCCATATGTTCCCACTCATAAGCGGACACTGAACATTTACCATATTATTATAAGAAAGGAACTGTCAGTAGCAAGATACTTGCTGGGTGGGGATGGGGACACAACATCAGTAAGGGTACCTGATCTCAAACCAGGTATAGTGGGGACCAAAGGGAGCCCCAAACTCTACCTGTACAATGTCCACTTGTATACCTAATCCTGAATTGTACCCCACATCTTTAAATAAAATATATATAAACTGAAAAATAAAAATAAAGTAACAAAAGACAGTTTTTTGTTTGGGGTTTTTTTTTTTTTTTTTTTTTTTGAGTGAAGGCCTTACTCTGTTGCCCAGACTGGAGTGTAATGGCATAATCAAGGCTCACCCACAACCTTGACCTTCTGGACTCAATCAACCCTCCCTCCTTGGTCTCCCAAATATCTGAGACTACAGTTGCACACCACTATGCTGGCTATTTTTTTTTTTTTTTTTTTTTGTGGAAACAATATCTTGCTATGTTGTCCACACTGATCTCAAACTCTTAAGCTGAAGCAATCCTCCTTCTTTGGCCTCCCAAAACATTAGAATTACAAGTATGAACAACAGTGCCTGGAAAAAAGACAGATTAATAGAGGAAATAGTCATACAAAATTTATTTCATGGAGATAACCACAGGATAATTGCAGTAGGATAACCCGATATCCCAGTGTGGTTCAGACGCTTATATACCTTTTTTCACAGGGTAAGGGGAAATGGAGATTACAGGAATGCATAATTTTTAGGGGAAAGGAAAGAGCTCAAATAACAATAGCCTAAGACAAAGTTTCTCTGAGCTCTGGGGTGATAGTGAGAATATGACAGGTGGGACTTCACTGTGAACAAAATTTGTTGTATTCTGCAAATTAAATCTTCCAGGTAATCTCTCAGAGCTGCCCTCAGAAGAATAGATGAGAAGTCTGCCTGGACTTGACAATGACTTCTAGTATCTTATCTTCTCCTGTGATTAATTCTTTTTTATTATTTTATAAGATTTATAGGGAGGATATTTTATGCATTTTTTGAAAAGACTTCTTTTAGTCAGTTAATGCATCACAAAAGAAAGAAGATGAGAGAAAGGAACTGGAGTAGGTCAAAGAGATACAGTTTCCAAAGCTTATTTTTGAAGCCTTTTGATTTTCTTTAAAGTACTCAGTATGCCACAGTGTCATATTTTGGAGCATTGTTTCTGTACCACAAACTAAAATTGGTAGTTCATCAGAATCTTTTTAAGACAATGTTTGAGATTTTAATCTTAGAACAATAAAGTCTCTAAGAAAGGATAAAATGTAATTTAGTTTTCTAGGTCAGGGAGTTTATAAAAAGGATTAAGGAATAAGATATTAGAAAAATCTTGCAAATAATACCTAAAATAATTATATAATCATTTCCTTTAAATTAGGTATATAGCACTGTTTTTTACTGAATGATATATTACACATTATGACAGTATCTTGTCTTCCTATTTTTAAATGCTTATACAAAACAATAAGTAATTAAGTGGAACTTTTTTATAATCCAAATTTTATTACTTTATATTGAGTTTTTTATACTTTTATTGCCAACTCTGAATACCAAATCTATATAGACTGCAAATATTATAAATAGAATTTTTCCTGAATATTATTTTATGTAAAAGTAATTCAGAATTTATTCACTATAAATTCTTCTGCAACATGAAATAATTACCAAAGGTTAAATACCATTTGAATTTGGCAAGCAACATCTAATATTATTTTGCATATAGATATTTATAAAATGATAATTCCAAAAAATTGAGAATTCTACACAAATTGAAAATGAATTATAGATGGAACTTTTAAAGGTTTCATTCAAACACATAGACAAATATTGGAGCTTACCTTAAGATAACTTTTCTCTAGACTACATAAATAAAACTACAGTGAAATTTTCATAAAGTTGTTTAGAGTCATTTAGTGATAGTTTGAAAAAAACTATCAAATGGTTATTATTTTGCTAATGTCACCTGGTGTTAGAAGCTAACAGAGTATACAGGCAGAAAAAGAATGAGAATTAAACTTAAATTTAGGCTATTTTTATAAAATGCCAACATGTGATCAAGTTGTATGTTATTTGTGGCTTTTATGACAGATTCTGGATAGTTTATAATTTCAGCTATTTTTATGATGAGTACGATTTTGAGTAATTTTCCTCTCACTCTGGCTGTTTAATTCAGGCTTTTAAAATAGTAAATTTATTTTTTTATTTTCTATGGTTTGTGGCATGTTCTATTTAATAGGCTTCAAGAAAATCAGTCTTAGATTTTCATATTTGAAAATGCATTACTTTATTTTATGTTTTCAAGTTATTAAAAATTAAATAGTACTTGGCATTTTGTTAAATGTACATATACTATAATATATTAAAACTTATTAATTAAATATATGTAATATTTTTAAATAATTACAATAATTCTGTGAAGAAGGCAGCATGAGTATTTTATAGATAAGAAAACCAAGGCACAGATCAGTGTAGTAGTCTGCTAAACTCAAACAATATCAATTTTGACTGCTATTTTTAAATTTTGTTTACTTATTGATTAGCTTATTTTGAAATTAAGATTATTTGTAGAGAGATGTTTTATGGCATTTTCATTATAGTTTGGGGGAGATACATATATTATAGCATTATTAGAGTGTTTCATTTTAATACTGGAGATTGAAGAAAATCTTGATTGCCTGTATATCTGATTATATCTTAAACCAAAGTGTATTTGGAAATCAAACTCAGAAATTTAACAAAACTTAGTTTACAATACATTCATATGCTTTTCTGAATCTTTCTACTACTGTATCTACTAAAACAAAAACAAGTACTCTTAAAATAGTCTTCCTGTAAATATATGGATCATATATATTACTCATATACTTTAGTTTCCTGCAGGCAATATACATTTCATAAAAGTAACTTCCATCCTGAGTTCTAAAAAAACCAAGAACAAATTAAAAAATAATAATATTGATTCCAATGGAATCAATATAAAACACTGAAAAGTAATAGTATATACCACCCCAAAATATGCCACTTTGCTATGTTGATTATTTTGAGTTAAAGACAATTGGTAAATATATTTGGTAAAGTAAATAATTACAAATATATTTGGTAAAGTAAATATAAGGAAAAAAGTCTGTAATCTTCTACATTTGCCTGAAAGCAAGACATACATTTATAAAAGTATTCTTTCTCGCCTCTGTACCAGGAAAGACAGAAGGCAATAACCAGAGACCAATACTAGACCCTTATTTGGGGTACAGAGATGGCATCAGAGAAATCTATATAACAAGTGTTGCTAAACTCAAAGTTTTTTTTTTTTGTTTGTTTGTTTTTGTCTTGTCTGTTCTCTACAAAATTACTATTCTTTACTAAGGTGCTATATAAACTCAAATTTTAACTACCCCTTTGAGCTACTTGTCATTGAGTACTTCCTGTATATAAGCAAATGCACAAGTTAATAAATTTCTGCTTGTTTTTCTCCTGTCAACCTGTCTTGTCAGTTTAATTTTCAGGGCCCTAGGCAATAAACCTAACATGGGTAGGGACAAATAATACTTTTCCTCCCCTAAAATTCTGTTTCCCAAAATTTTTAATTTTCTTTAAAATGGAAATCTAGAAATGAGTCATTTACAGTATTTTTTTTGAGACATTGGGGAAATTATTGATTTGACTCAAAATATCAACTATACTGAGGAAAAGTACTTTTTCTAGTTAAAAACAAACAAACAAAAAAAGCACTCAGGATAGGGTTTGTTTGACTTTGTACATAGTAAATGGTGATTACATGAAGTGCTTATTGTCTTACTACTTAATGGTGAAATAAATACGGAAGCTTAAAAATAAGTAACTTAATAGTGTTATAATATTTTTGACATTTAACATTTTAATGTATTAGTCAACCAATATGTTATCCAAATAAAATATTTCAAACATTAAGACATGAAACAGTTTTGAATCTGTATGTGTATGTGTATGTGAGGCAACAGATCTTCAAACTATTTTGCAAAGATACATAAGACTTAATTGTGTTAGTCATTGAAATCTACATGGTAAAACATAAATACAAATAACATTATTCCATTTAATCCTCAGAATAAAATTTTTAACGAGCAGAATTCCATTCTCAACAAAAACAGAATTCTAGCAAAATTGCTATTACTGTAGAAAAATTTGGTTGTTCAAAAAAGCTTGATAGTAATGACTATGAAGTAGTAAAAACAAAGCAATGCACTAAATTTTTGCAGTTACTAATTCCTCATTTATTTACTCAGTGAACTATTGTGTGTCCCCTGAAAAATGGCAATTGATTTTTTTATCAGTTTGCTGTTCAACTAAAAGAAAATAAGATTGTTAGGGAATATGACATGAGATCTAGAGAGTGTTGTTATAAAAAAGTTAATGACAAACACTCCACAGTTCAATATACTGCAAAAAAAAAAAAAAGATCTGGATAGAATCTTAAAATAGAAAAGCCGAGAAAACAAGGTAGCAGCATGAGATCACAGGATAGTATTGGTTGACAAAGATAAATAAATACAAAGTGGGCAACATGAGCAAAGGAATAAAATTAGTGTTCTTCAAATTGTGTCACTAATTTTCTATTAGTCTTAAAAATAAAATGATCTGAGAACAACATAATTAAGATGGATGTGGATCAATTAAGATTTTTACATTAAATTAAGAACCTAGCTTCAAATTTAAAACTAGGTCCCAATATTTATGTCTCCTTAATGTAAATGGATTTTGAGACTTTTATTTAATATACTTTGAAATATTCATCATATCTCAAAATGCCGGAAACAAGCACATAACATCATATGAAGAAAACAAATACAGATTATAATCAGTAGGTATATTCTGTTTCATTAAGAAAGGCAGGCATCTCAAGAGTTTGTACAACTTACCTTTTTTTCATAATTAAAAAGCAAGATTTTTAACCTTTTATTAACAATATTCAGAGAGGATAATATGTCTTGTTACCCTTCACAGAAATGCTGTCGTGTGTGTGTGAGTGTGTGTGTGTGTAAATACACATATATACAACACATATATGTATTTAACCAAATGTATTATTAAACTATAATCATTGAATATTCTTGAATAATTAACTTCAGGGATTTTCTTAGTCTGGGTTGCTATAAAAAATATATTATGCTGTGTAATTTATAATTAATAAAAATTAATTTCTCATAGTTCTGGACATTGTGAAGTTCAAGATCAAGGTGCCAGCAGATTTTTGTGTACTTCCAAGGTGGCACCTTTTTGCTGAGTCCACACGTGGCAGAAGAAAAAGGCAGATCCTTTCAATATTTTTCATAAAAGTACTAACCTCATTTCTGAAAATAGGAGGCTTTCTAACTAAATCACTTCCCAAAAGGTCCCATGTCTTAATACTGTCACATTGGCTGTTACATTTTGTAGTCAGTTTAAGAAGCATTTTAATTTTTTTTCTTTCACTCTCAGCTCTCCCTTACACAAGGCATGCACCCATTTATCTAATTGTGTACTTGCTTAAGAAATTTATTTCCTCCCTTTCTCCACCAGACAGTCCCTTGCACTGTGTTCTCTTATATAATTATACACTTGTTTAGAAGTTTAAGGGGGCTAATCTTGAAACAAACCAGTTGACAATAAAATTCTCTCCACCTGAAGATTGCTTCAAAGCTGCAGTAAATCTACGTCTCTGAGATGATGGTGTTGGGTTGCACACCATATTAAACTACTTCTTTGAGTTACTTGTCACTGAGTACTCCTGTGTATAAGCAAATGCACAAGTTAATAAACTTCTGCTTGTTTTTTAAGTTGTTAGAACAAGTCACGTAGACAAGCACCCATTATCATCCCCTCATGTTTCTTATATCAAACTTTCCTTCTTAAATTCTTACCTTCAACACAAAATCTGAAATGATTTCTTGAAGTATGGGCCTGACCATTTCCCCAATTGCTGAATTTTGGAATAAAATCACCTTCCTTTCACTACATCTCATGCTTGTTTATTTTGGCCTGCAAGCAATAAATAGTCGAACTTGCTGTTGATAACCGTTCAACATATATGTATTTTGGAAGAACACAAACATTCGGATCACAGCATGGACACATATATTTAAAAATACAAATACTGCCATTTATCTTGATATTGCAGTCATACTGCCAGCACAGTATATCTGGACTATATAATGACATTGTGACATGGTACTCTAGGCTTTTATCAGTTTTTCAATCTTCTGACAGCTTACAAGTTTATCTAATTTGTATTTCTATTGGTAGGATCAAATTTAGATAACAACATCACATATGGAAACTCTATTACCTTTGAATAATATCTATTTAATTTGACTTCTAATATTTCTAGAACCAAATTATGTTTTTTAGTTCTTAGTAAAAATAATACCATGTTTTCCTAATTGTAGGTTTATTATATCATTGAAGTATGGTATTAGTGTAAAAAACAAATTCATCTTTTACTTTGCTTCGTGGTTCTTTCTTAAGAAATCTTGTTAGCTTTAAATAACTAGCCATCATCATAATTATCACAGTTCCTCTTGTTGTCAGACTATTAAAAATACTGTTAAGGAAACTCTCGGGGAAACAGCCAAGATGAACAACTGGAGATATCAGATGAGTGTTGCTCTCAGCAAATAAGTCTAAAAGGAGGAGTAACGTATGTTTGTTGCAGCTGTATTCACAATAGCAAAAACATACTGCCCATCAAAGCTAGACTGGATATAAAAAATGTGGTTCATATGCAAAATGGAATATTATGCAGCCATATAAAGGTCAACATATGGATTTCATTGCAACTTGGATGGATTTAGGGTTGATCATACTCAGTGAT